>QRFJ01001730.1:160850-213763 GCA_006176705.1 Cocos nucifera
TTCGTGGGTACTGGAAGGTGTTACGGAGAAAAGGAGGTCGGTACGATCGAGGAAAAGAGGGTGTGGTGGGGGATGAAGGATGGAAGTTTGGTGCGTGGGGATAAAAAACATGGGGGGGGATGAAAAAATGTAGATGTGGGTGGTGAGGTGGAGGTTTCACCCACCGTGCGTCCTCGTTTTCCCCACCTCACCACCCACAATCCTATCATTTTTTTCATCCCCCCCCCATGTTTTTTATCCCCCACCACCAACTCTCCCATCCTTCAGCCCCCCACCACACCCTCTTTTCCTCGATCGGCGACCTCCTTCCGACTACCTCCCCACGACTGCACCCAACCCACCTCCCTGAGCCTCCAACTACCTCTTGCCTCTCCGAGCCCCTAGCCACCTCCCACCGGCTACACCCAACCCACCTCCTTAAGACGTAGAAGACAATTGCAAGAACAGAGAAGGCTTTACTTGTCCAAGAACTTACTGATTAGCAAGAGCTTAATGGTGACAAGATTTGAGCAGATGATTAGCACATTTGATGTGCTTGATCTGGTTATTGGTGGATGTCTATGTAATAATCTTTTAGATTGTAACCATTATAGTCATGATGGACTATAGAGTTGCTATAGTTATAGTCATGCTTATCCTCTATAGGTTTGCTACACCCTAGAGGCTAAGCAAGGCTATAACTATAGCAACCCCTATAGTTCATCACAGCTATGGTGGTTGCTACCTAAAAGATTATTACATGGGCTTCCATCGATAATCAGATCAAACCCACCAAATGTGCTAATCATCTGCTCAAGTCTATCACCACTAAGCTGTTGTACATCAGTAAAAGTGTTGGACAAGTAGAGCCTCCTATCCACACATATTGTCTCCCACATCTTCCATGTAGCTACCAACACTTATAGTTTGGCATAAATCCACTCCTATATAAATGGGCAACTATTATATTCCCATCAAGCATTTCTCAATTGACACATCTCTTACAAGGACAATTAGCCCATTCTTGAACTAAGAGTGCAACATTCCTAAAAGCACAATCATAAAAGTAAAGGACATCATTGCAAACGGGGATGGTTAGGACATGCATATGTCCCTCACATGCAGACTTAGAGCTTGCTAGATGACTAGACTACACGAGTACATAAATTTTATTTTTAAGTTATAATTTTATTTTTTAAAAAATTTTTACTTCTGGTTTGCAGCTCAAGGAGGCGGTCGGGGCTCGGAGAGGCTATGATGACTGCCTGTGCAAGATGCGCCTAAATGGAGTTGATGCATTCTATTCTTGTTGTTGTATGGTTAAGCATGGATGGTCTGTTACATCGCAGATAATATCTTGTAGCCACCTCATGGTTAAAGGTACTAAGGAATTTACAATACAGGACAAGTTTGGATGGTTTGTTACATTGCAGAAAACCACTTACAGCCACCTCATGGTTAAAGATGCAGAGAAACTTGTAATGCCTTATTTTTTTAATGGCAAATTTGAGCCCTTTTCATATTTTTATATACTGAGATTATCATGAACTGCTAGATGAGAATTAGACAATGCCTAAATTAGGAGACCAGTAGACCAACATATTTTTATGTATTGCTGGATGAGAATCATTTTTCTATTGAAACATTGCAAATGCTAACTAACAATCTTTATTACACTTGAGTTAAATTTTGATCATCTTGTTGTATTTTGATAGATATTTTATTTGAACTAATTTTTAGGTTATCTTCTTGCTTTGATTTTTATTTTTATTTTTAGAGATTATACTATTAGAAATTATGTCCCAAAACCAAACATTAGTCTTTTGATGATTGAGCTATCTTTTATAATTATTTATGTTTATTAATAAATAAGATATTATTTTAACTTTTTCATCAGAAGTATACATCTTCTTTTAATGAACTCCTATATTGTAATGAAATCCTTAAGACTATGTAGAATCAATAAAAGAGGATTTATTGTTAAATCCTTAAATTTATGTGCGACCAAATGATACGTTGCTATCTAGGACAAAAATGTCACTACAAGAAAAAAGGTAATTAGCTACGAAAATAAAATGTAGCTAAATCTTGCAAAAGCATCACTAAATACATTTACCGACATAAAATGCATTGAAAAAAAAACATCAGCAAAAATGTCGTCGTTGATTCCATTTGTCGATATTTAAGAAATTTACGTGGACAAAAATATTAATTACCTATGCAAAATAGTCATCAAAAAAAATATTTACCAATGTTAATTTATCACTGCTAATATTTTATCCATACAAAATAAACATCGACAAAAATATTTTTATGGATGAAAACTCACGTCGGCAAAATTATTTTTACCCATGCTTATGTTACGTCAAAAAATATTTGGCGACGTAAATTTATGTCGGTAATAGTAAAGCATGGCCAAAGGTGTCACACTAGGATACTTTTCGATGACTATTTATATTGAATTTTGCATGTTAATTTGCATCGGTAAATATTTAGCAATGCTTAATTACGTCGATAATTATTAAGCGTGGCTAAAAGTGGCATGCTGACATGATAATTAATGATGGTTATTCTCATTTGTCATTGCTAAGTATCGTCGCTATTTATCTTTACCAATATTTTTTTTGCATCGATAAATATTTTTTTAAAAAAATAAATTTATTTATATGAATTTTTTAAAACCTATAGACATCCACATAACAGATAACATAAAATATAACAAGCACATAACAAATAAATGCATCCCAAAATCAAATTCATTCACTTTAAAATATCCATATAACATCCATATAAAAAAAACATGTACATATACAAAATGTCGTACATACTACATGTCCTTTAAAAAAAAGACAACAAAACAAAATAAAACTCCATATCGATGGTGACATATCATAAAACTATATTAAATTAAAAAATTAAGTTAGCAAACTAATTATCTAATATAAATACTAAATAATATTAATTAAAAGGAATATAAAATAATATCGGTGGGAGAGGCATCGTCATCATCGTCGGTAGAGTTCTGATCATAAGCATCAGCAAGAACATCAAAAGTCGATAGGGGAGGTATACACGACATAACTCATCGAGCTTCACCCCAAATACCTGAAGCTGGGATGAAAGCTCAACATTGGCCCATCATAGGTTCGCTATCTCCTTCTGATGTCTCCTCTCGGTCTCAACATGTCTCCTCTCCGCCTCATGCAGACTAGCATCATAAGAAACTTGTGCCGCTTGAGAGGAGCTAGGGGCCATAACTCTATATCCCAACCTTGTAACATAGCTAGGTCTCCTACAGAGCATCTCATCATAGATATCATCATCTATGGGTGGGGTAGAGCCCTCAGCTAGGAGCTAGGATTGCATCTCCATCATACGATCCTAATTAAAGAAAAAAGTAAATATAACCAAAAATCTAAACTTTATAATGAAATTGAAATAGAACTTAATCACTTAATAATCATATGTCTCTCCCTAGTCTCGAAAAGCCACTCGCCCGTCATCCGGTGATGGGTCCACTGGTAGACGTCAATCCACCCAGGCAGCTATCCTATCTCAATGTCCCTCTAAAATTTATGAATATAAGTATATTGACATAGATATACTCTAACAAATTATTAAAGATGTATGTATGTGTACTTACCAGCTCATATTGATACTATGCAAATAATTTTGATCAACTGTAATGCATCACCGTGAGCCTCGACCTGCTCTGTGAGGACTTGTCGCAGTAGGCCTAATAAACAAATGCAATGAAGATATTAGTAAACATATTACAATAACATATCAATTCAATAATCAATATTTTTATTATACATAATAATTATATCCGATATGCAGGATCCTCGTATTTGGTGTAGAGAAGATCCTAGTCAGGGCGTGATACACTCCTATGTGGTGTCTCACATGCCGCCGCCCTCCACGTGCCTAAAAGACCTCCTTCTAGTGGGTATGGAGCTTATATCTGAATCCTCTGAGCAATCTCCCCATATGCCGAAGGATAGCCTCCTACACACATGGGGTATCAATCTTCTAAATATCAAAATCATGCTGCAAAGAAAAAATAAAAGTTCCATAATTATCAAAAATTATATTTAGTTACCTACAAATGGTCGAGAAGGATCTGTTGTTGTGGTCTCATAACTCTGCGCTAATCAGTTAGCATCAGAGGAGCATACGAATAGATAATAATACCTACCTTACACATGTATGGATCCCTGACATGGTGTGCTACTGGCATGATATATCTCGATGGGATGACAATCCTTATCCTCTCCCCAGGATGTGCCCTCCTCCATTCCTCTAGCTTCTCATTTCTGGTGGCTCCATGTGTCTGCCTAATCATAATATCAGTAGCTGCGATAAAATATAAAGCTTAAAATCAATTATTTATACATGATAAAAACTTAAAGTAAATATAACACAAAAAAAATAACCTATGACAGGAGATGATGTGCCTGCCACACCAATAATGTGCAGTTGAGATGATGAAGAGGTACTGACATCTTCATATCGATCCGCCCATCAGATCATCCTCCTAGTGGCATAACTTAAAATCAATTATTTATAAATGATAAAAGATTAAAGTAAATTAAATATAAAAAACTATAATATGTAAAATCAACTTGGATTAGCTAGTGTGACCGCCTAGTCATCAGGAGAAGCCGATGCACCGGCATCTCCTGATGCAAGCCTCCAGGGTCATCCTCCTAGTGCCATATCTATGTCAAACAATATATTAGAGATAATATAATATTTGATAAAAATTATATCAATACTAAATGATATATGAAATTTAAGATATGAGTTTCTTGAAAAATTACATATTATCAATCAATGTCTGTATCTTCATCAGGATGATTATCGACATTTTCATCATCATAATCCATCAATGTACAATCTTCCTCTTCATCATTTATGAAGTTGTCATCACTATCATCATGATCCTCCGACAGGTTCAGATTTAATTCACTAACATCAATATTATTAGGTTGTACATCATCCCTAGTTAGAGGAGATGTGCTTCCAATGTCGATACTGTACTATCCCAAGTCAGCTGTATTATGTTTCTCCTGAAAGAAATTCTCATCCGTTTCTATTTTCGAATGAACATCTATGTCATAAACACTCCTTGGTGTAATCTTTTGTACAATATGCTATTCATCCTTATATCTCATATCTTTTAGGTATAATACCTATTTTATCTGACTAGTGAGTATGAAAGGATCTAACTGATACCATGTTCTCACAAGGTTGACGGTTGTGAAGTATGCATCTTTATGAATACCTATCCTATTATTGTTGATATCCCACCATTGGCATTAAAACAAGTAAATAAATCATTTTGACCCATATCTTAACTGTATAATGTTGGAAAGGATACCATAATATTCAATCTCATTATGTCCATCAATTTCTAATGTCAAAATTCCACTATTTTGAGTCCACTACTGTATATCAAGCTTTCTTGTATGAAATTTCATACCACCAACAATACATGAGCTATAACACAAAACTCTAGGATCGAGGTGGCATGCCAAATCATATAATTCCTCGAATACACCATCTTCTTTGTTATGATACATTAACATCATCTACAACAACATACATATAACTTAAAATAAATTAGACTATGTACACATTACATAAAATAAAATGTTGAATAAAACTGTTATTATGCTTACACGTTGTCTGAACCAAGCTGCGAACTTTCTTCGATGTCGTCCCTCGATATCTCTATTATTTTGTTGCAATAATACATCTCTATGCTCTCTACAATAAATACATGCTTATTATTTAATTTACCTCATGAAAAATATATAATATTGATTATGTAAAGATACTTACTCCATAAAATAATAAATTTCTTCATAATTATTTAGTATATAGAAATACGCTAGCTCACATTCTTCTATGTCCATATGTTTGTACTTTCTTCTACTAATGGGATGAACATTAATCTTGAAAATAGATAATATTGATTCAATGTTGGGCCACTCCTTATCTGCATTGCGCTCTTCATGATTGAATCATGTTTCCACATCATCGAGGTACATCGAGCAGAATGTAAGACACTCTGTGGAGATATAGGCTTCCACAATTGATCCTTCTGAACGTGCTTTATTTCGCACATATTGTTTTAATTTATATAAGAATCTGCACATGCAAAATGATAAAAAATATGTGATTATTCTTTTGTTATGATTGTAAATTAAGTAAAGAAATCAGATTTTTTATAATATTATGACCATTCAATAGGATACATCTATCGATACTGAACTAGCCCAGCAAGCAAAGCCTCCCTTGGAAGGTGAACAACCAAGTGTACCATAATATCAAAAAATGATGGTGAAAATTTTTTTTCCAGCTTACATAGCAATAGGGCAATATCTGATTGAAGCTTCTCAAGTATATCAACTTGGAGTTTCTAACAACATAATTCTCGAAAGAAAATATCCAATTCAATAAGTGCATTCTGTACCTCTATGGTGGAGAAGCCATGCATCATAACAGGTATAAGATGCTGCAACAGTATATGAGAATCATGACTCTTCATACCCGAGATACTACCATCTTTCAAGTTCACACGGCTTGAAATATTGGAGGCAAAGCCATCAGAAAACTTTATGGTTTCTAACTACTCACAAAAATTTCTTTTCTCATCGCCATGCAATGTATAACTTGCAGTGGGCATTAAGAATTTTGCACCATCATGAGTCACTAAGTGCAACTCATGCCATATTCCCATTCTTTCTAGGTCTAGCCGAGAATTCAGATTATCGTTTATTTTTTTTTTTTATGTTAAGAAGTGTTCTGATAACATTATCATAAATATTCTTCTCAATGTGCATGATATCCAAATTATGATGATGTAGGACATGTTGCCAATAAGGTAATTCAAAAAATATCTCCGCTTCATCCAGTTCAACTCTGATTCATTATGCTTTTGCTTGTGACTCCTAGAAACTTTACCAAATTTAACACTGCGAATGGCCTCTAATTGTGCCAATATGTCATCTCCACTTATCATACAAGGTGGCCCATACATCTCTGACTTTTCACTGAAGCATCGATTCTGATGGGTTCTCCAAGAATGATTAGATGGTAAAAACCTGCAATGACCCATATAGGCAATTTTTCTTTCATGCTTCAGTCCAACGGAGTAGCTATCACCATTGCAAATTGGACACGCCAAATATCCTTTTGTGCTCCATCCAGATAGGTTGCCATATGCCAAAAAATCATTAACTGTCCATATTATCATCGCATGCAATCGAAAGTTTCTTTTACTAACTTAATTATATGTTTGAACACCAATCTCCCAATGTTCTCTCAATTCATCAATTAAGGATTGTAGATAAACATCTATCTTATTACCAGGAGCTCTAGGTCCAAGAATAAGCAATGATAAAAATAAAAATGACTCTTTCATATATTTTTATGGTGCAACATTATACGATATTAGCATAACCAGCCACATACTGTAAGCATTGCTCATGCTCTCGAATGGATTGAAACAATCAGATGCTAGGCCAAGATGAATATTGTGTGGGTCACTAGCAAATTGAGGATATTGTTTATCAAATTCCCTCCAAACTATAGAGTCTGCTAGATGTTATCCTCAGGAATTTGATCTCATGATGCCATCTCATCACCTCAGTAGTTTTTGATGACTGATAAAGTCTCTGAAGTCTTGGTGTTAATGAAAAGTATCTCAAAATCTTGTGAAGCCGCTTCTTACCTCTTTTAGAATCTTCAGCATATCTTGACTCACCACATTCTGAGCAACAATCCAAGTGTTGATGCTCTTTATAAAACAATACACAATCATTCTTGCATGCATGTATTGGTGTATAACCCAGTCCAAGTTTACGCATATACATTTTTGCCTCTAAATATGATTTTGGAAGTTTCTCACCATCTGGTAATGCCTCCTTGATGAAGTTAAATATAAAGTCAAACGACTTTTGACTCCAACCAAACATGGTTTTATCGTAGAGCAGTTTTATCAAGTACACAAGCATTGAGAACTTCTTATAATTTGGATACAATGGCTCCTTAGCATCTCTCATGAGTTTTTCAAAATGTCCATCATTTGCATTATCCATTCTCTCTGAAGAGTTGTCAAAATATGCCCCCTCATATAAATCATTTAACATCTCATTGATGCCAATTGGTTCTGCCTATTGACTCGTATGTTGGTCTCTTATGTTAGTAGGTCTACTTTCCCCATGCAAATCCCAAATAGTATACTTTCTATCCATATCCCAATTCAATAAGTTCTCCAATGCTGTATCTATAGGCTGAAAGTAATTGTTGTGACATCTCCAACAAGGATATTTGATTATATTGGGATCATCGACTCTTGAACGTCCAAATCTTATAAAATCCCTAATACCTTTTCAGTATTCAGGTAAGATGATAGTGCGAGCATTCATCCAACTCTTGTTGATATTTTTCATCTATCCAAGAAAAATATTCATCATTAAAGTACATGTTATTAGTAAGGTTTTAAGAATGTATAATCCTATCCATTTCTAACAGGTATGGCCCTATCCCTTTTAGAAAAGAATAATCTTATTATTATCATTAGTTGATATTTTGTTCCATTACTGTAAAAATTTTGGTAGCATCTTCTTATGGTTCTCCAAGTATATGATGTGAATACGGTGCCTATGCACCCTATCCAATGTACACCTGGAGAACATATGAGAGATAACTACTAAACAACACATAATGAAATAAAATATCGATTAATAACAATAATAAGATTAAAGCTTTTCTAAAATGCCCAAAATTGGGGCATCCAAGAGTTGATCTTGATCGAGATTGACTCTTGAATGGAAATCTACAGCTCAATGCATGCAATTTTGGATCCATCTTTGAACATGCAATTTCCATAGAGTTTCCTCTAAAATATGGCTAGAAGTGGGCTCAGGCTAGCCCGAGGCCCATCGGGCCAGGCCAGCTTTGGGTCGGGCTTTAGGCTTGGCCCGAGACTATTCAGGCCGGGCTCAGGCCAAAAAAATAGAGTCCATATTATTTTTAGGCCAGGCTTGAGCCTATCTTTGGCTCGAGCTAAGTCCGGCCTAGGCTCAGATCCGATTATAGTCCAAAACAACACCTCCTTCATCCCACCCTCTCCCCACTCTTTTGCCCTACCCCGATCCCCCACGAATCCCCCCTCCGCCCTCCCTCCCTCACGAAACCATGCCCCGCCCTCCCCAATCCTCCCCTCCCCTACAAAACCCCCTCGACCTCTCCTCCCCACGAAACCCCCACCACCTTTGCCTCGCATAGCTCCTCCTCCCTCTCCCTCACTCACGAAACAACTCCGCCCCCTCCCTTCCTTGCAAACCCAGCGCCCCGCACCACCCCCTCCCAATGACTCCCCCAGCACCCTCCCCTCGCAAAACTCCCTCCTCTCTTGCAATGCACCCCCGTGGCTGCTGCCTAGGCTACCCCAATGCCCCCTACCGCCGCAACTCCCCGACACCATCCCCCCCCCCCACGTGGCTCTCCCAACACCCCCCTCGCAAAACCCCCTCCCTCCCCTTACACTACACCCCACGACCGCCGTCTGGGCTACCACAACACACCTCCACCTCCACACACCGACCCCACCCCGCCCCTCCTCTCCTACCTCCATTCCCGGGCAACCAACCCCATCCCCACCCTTCCTCGAGGATGCAAAAGCAACAAAAAAAAAAGAATTTTACCTTTTTTGGGGTGGCGGCATGGTGACACGACAGCACCACGATGGCGGTAGAGGTGACGACGGCAACGACAGAGGTGGAGGTGGGGACTACCGATAGTGAGAGAGATCGAAAGAGAGAAGGGGGAAAAAGGAGGTAGCTAACGGAGAGGATTTAGGTGGGGAAAATAGGAGGGCGGAGGCGGGAGACGAAACATGCGGAGGGTGGGATGGTAAATTTTTAAAGAAATTTACCGATGCAAATTTATGTCGATAATACTAATTATCGATGAATAAAAAATATTAAAAAATATTTAATAAAAATTAACATTTTGCCGACATAAAATTACGTCGGCAAATCTGAACTTAGCTACGTTTAAGAAAACATAGATAATAAAATTATTACTGACATCGATGAAATATTGAAACATGTTTAATAAAAATAAATATTTAATAAAAATTATTATCGATGTAATATTTTTGTTGCAACATAATCATTTATCGATGATAATTAAATATTACAAAAAGTTTATTTAAAATTAAAATTAGGTTTGTAAAATATATAATTAAAATTTAAAAATAAAAAAATTTAAAAAATAATTTTTGATAAAAACTAAACATTGAAAATAAGTAAATTTTTTACGTTAACCTTTAATGTAGGTAATTATTCTATTTGCCAATGTTTTCTTACGTCACTAAAAGTTCATTTTTTGATGATTATTTTATGTTGGTAATAACTTAATTATCTTTCATTGATTTTTAAATTAGCTTTTACATTTTTATAAATAATTTATAGGTATAAGTTTTGAATTTAAAGTCCATCTTCATCATTCATTATCTAAATAATTATTATTAGATTATTGTTACAAAATTTTACCTCGATCAGGTTGCCCTAGCTATGTCGATCAATAAAATTCATCTCAATGGTTAGGAATGATCGCATGATGATATGAAAAATAAAGATCACCAATGGATTCAAAAACTTATAGCAATGATCTTGGTGATATTTATAATATACTATTAAAATTTTACTTCAATCGGACATCATTATCATCATCAATTTAGTAAGAAATAATTTTGACTATTAAATAAAAATGAGTGATCAAAAAGCCAAACGACCTCCGATTTAGATGATTTTTTAGATAAGTAATCTTTGCTACTACTTTCATCATTTATATGATCATGATCATAAAATTTAAATCGTACATATATGAACCATCCACGTTAAGCAAATCTTATAAAAATATAAGTATATTTATCTAGTGATCTCAAGAATTAGTATCAAGAGACATAAAATTTTGGATTGTTCATATATATGCAATTTAAATTTTATGATCATCAATGTGAAAATAATCAAAGTATTAGCAAAGATCATTAATCTAAAAAATTGTCTTATCATCGGATGCATTTGGCTTTTTGATCACTAATTTTTGATTTAACGGTTGAAATCATTCCGTGCTAAATTAACCATGATAATGATGTCCGATTGAGGTAAAATTTTGGTAATATGCTATAAATATCACTGAGATTATCTTTGTAAGTTTTTAAATCCATCAATAATCTCTATCTATCAGATCATCATACGATCATTAGTTGCTGTCAAAATCAAATTTTATTGATCGACAGAGCTAGGGCAACATGATCGAGGTAGACTTTTGTAATGATAATTTAATAGTAATTATTTAGATAATGAATGGTGAAGATAAATTTTAAATTCTAAAATTATATCAATAAATTATTCATAAAAAATATTAAAAACTTAATATTTGTCTATTCTCTTAATTGCATAGATAATGAATGCTACAAATAAGAAAATTACCTATGAAAACTAATAATAATTGGCCTTATTACCTACGTTAGCTTAGCATCAATAAATTATTTATAAAAATAAAATAAATTAACTAAAAAATATATTTATCGATGTTAAATATGCATCAGTAATAAGCCTAATTACCTAAGAAAGAATTAAGTGTGGGTAATTAGACTTATTACCTACGCTAACTTATCATCGATAAATTATTTATAAAAATAAAAAAATTAATAAAAAAAATATTTGCCGATGTTAGTTTAGCATAGGAAATAAGTCAAATTATCTATGTAAAACTTAAACGTAGGCAATTGGCCTTATTTCCTACATTAGCTTAGCATCGATAAATTATTTATAAAAATAAAATAAATTAATCAAAAAAAATTTGACAATGTTAAATAAGCATCAGCAATAAGCCTAATTACCTATGGAAGAATTAAGCATGGATAATTAGACTTATTACGTATGCTAACTTATCATCGATAAATTATTTATAAAAATAAAAAAAATAATAAAAAAGAGAAATATTTATCGATGTTAGTTTAGCATAGGAAATAAGGCTAATTACCTACGTAAAAATTAAACATAGGTAATTGACCTTATTGCCTACATTAGCTTAGCATCGATAAATTATTTATAAATAAAATAAATTAATCAAAAAGAAAATATTTACCAACATTAAATAAGTGTCGACAATAAGCCTAATTACCTATGAAAGAATTAAGCATGGGTAATTATCTTATTACCTATGCTAATTTATCATCAAAAAATATTTATCAAATATTAAAAAATTAAGACCATCCATTATCGATGCTATTATTTAAATGCTGATGCTACTTTTACATGGCTAATTATGTTTTATGACATTTAATTTATAGCATAGCTAATTATGCCAATTTTATCGATGTTTATGATTTTGTACAGCTATTTGTCCTCTTTCCTTACGTAAAGTTTTGTGTAGGTAAATATTGCATCGGCAAAACTCTTATTTCTTATAGTGTGTTTATCGAGTATAGGTCATTGTGTGCCATATGGGTTGGTTGTCTTTATAACCAAGAAGTATAGAGATATTGATATGGAATGTAGATGAGATGTAGGGGTATATTTGCATCGAACACGACCAATTCTGGAGCTTTTTGTTGTCAAGACATGCTTTAAAGGGATATAGGTATAAGTGTCCCTTCGACCTGAGATCACCACAGTGAATTTCAAGCAACTCATTATGCTTTGTTGCCGGATTACCTGAATTTCTAAGTTAATGATAGAAGATTTTTGGATATAGTCAAGTACTTATGAAGTTGGTGTGGGAGTCAAAATAGGATTGACCACTCCTAATTTCAGGAGTTATATTGTATTGTATTTCAATTTAGCAAAGTCTTAGTCAGGATAGTCCTTATGAGGAGTCATAGGATTGATTACATTGAAACACCTTATGGATGCACTTTTTTAAAGTTGATAGTTTAACTCTGAGTCATCCTAAATACAGAGGTCAAAGGAATGAATTATATGATAACCATATTCAAGTAGATTCTGAATATTGTGATTGCAACTATTCAACCTATCCAAACATCGAGTATCATTGCTAAATGGTAATATCAATTGGTATAGAAATTGATTCCTATGCTACCAGTTTAGGTTCAAATCTATGGCATCACATATATTAGAGGTTTCGACCTGATCTAATGGCTGATGTTGAGTTTCACTGGACTAGGACTCTACGATCAAGAGTCCCACTGGAGAGTTTCACTAGTCTGAGATTTTATGATCATGTGTTTCACTAGACTTGGACTCTAGGATCAAGAATCCCATTGGTTTGGACCTCTCTGATCAAGAGTTTCATATAGATAGGATATTATTGCCCAGAGATCCATTGGATTAGGACTCTATATTTATGAAATGATTAATTAGCAATTTGATTACTAATTAACTTAATTTGATTGAGTGATGAGTTTTGGATCAAGTCTAATTGAATTACATTTAATTACATTTGATCCTATTAGGTTATGAGATGATCTAATCACTGAGAAAGATTATTTTCTAATTTGATTAGAGCTTGGACTCAATTAATTCCTAATTTGATTAGAATTTAATTGAGCTAGTTTAAGTCTAATTTAGTTAGGTTTATCTTGGTCTAATTAGGTCTAGCCAAATTGGTTTGATTGGAAGATATAATTGGATAAGATGTGAAGTCCATTTTGACTGGACTTCTCTTCCTTGCACCACACCTTTGACCACCACCCATTTTTTGTCATGATAATCAGATTCTCATATTTTTTCTTGCACCCCAGATGTCTCATGCAATGCTCCTTCATGCCTCATAAGGATAAGATAAGGGTGGTTGCCATTTGAAATCAAATAGGATTTGAATTCAAGTTAACAACCACCTTATCTCTATCTTATCCCATGAATTATACTCTAATTTTCACCCTTTTTTAAGGGGTTTAAATGGGGGTGTGTGCACATCAGAAGAAGAAGTCTTGTGTGTTAATCTTTCCATCTGCATGTGTGAAACTTGGAATTTTTTTTTGAGAGAAAAAATCCAGAGAGAGTGGCGCAGGGTTTTGGATGTGTGCTGCCCTAGGATTTCATCATAGGGTTCGAGAAGAGAGATCATGAGCTATGAGTGTCACAAGTCTATAATATTTTCAAGAAAACTTTCACATCCTCCCTACTACCTTTGTTGGTCTTCTAAAGCATTAGAAAATTAAAAAAAGAAGATCGATCGAGATCGATCTACATCAGCCATCAAAGGTTCCGGTAAGGAGCTAGCACTCTAGAGGAGCCAACCGAGATTAGGAGCCTCATGTAGATGATTGATTGAGGCTAGATGCTTTGTGTGGCTGCATCATGACAAGAGAATCTTTTCATTCAAGGTTTTGATTGTAGTGATCGATTATCCACATAAAGATATTGTGTTCTAAATACAAGTAATGTAGCAGTAGTAAACAGGATTTACTACCTACTATTTTTATGTTTTCAAATGTTATAATATGCATATATATCATGTTATGATCTTAGATGTAGGATGTTTAATGATTTGATCACTAGCATGTTAGATTAATTAGATTAATCTTTTATTTTCTACTATGACTTTTTAAAAAAGTTTTGAAATGCATGCTAGAAATCCTACTATTTTTCCATCAATGGTATCAAAGCTCTAGATAGTTTAATATGATATATATGCTTTTAGAAATTTAAAAATTAGCATATTAAATATGTTTAATATTCAAGTAGCAAGTAATTAGATTGGGTTGGTTGCCATGGCCATCCGGTCATAAGAGAATAGCATGGTTTAAAGGCCTTCTCCTCCAATTTGATGCGATTCTTCTATGATGGTAGGAGTGCCACTGCAATTATATCCCATGAAAATAAAAAGCAAAAGAGGTTTATTAAAATTATTTCAATCTAAATTTTAATCATGAATATGTTTAGATTAGATCTAATATAAATTAATGATTTTGTTTTATGTATTATACATAAATTTAGATTTAAATATGCAACTGGTAGCTGTTTATAAAATGAGCTAACCAATTTATGAAAAAAGTCAACCCATTTAGTAAACAGTACTAGATTGTAAAAATATTTTATAAAACTTGAAAATTATTTTCAAAATACCAAACCCTAACCCCTCAACCCAAAACTTAATTAAGAATTAAGGATTATTAATTAGGAAATAGAATTGTGGATTAAAGATCCTAAGACAAAAGCATAAAATTTGGGTTAGTGGTTTAGTAAGACTTAGTTCCATTAATTAGCTTAGATCTAAGGTTAGATTAAAGAATTGACTTAATTAGAGTAATTCATTAAATCTAACCAAGTGTAGATTTAGATTAGGTCAAGAACTCTCTAGATTCAATTACAATGGTTGTAGTTGGTCAAGTCCATGTCTTTAATAAGAACCAAATAGACTTGATTCTTGGCTCAGCAGTCGAGTCCAAAATTACTAAATAGATCAAATTGAAACTAATTAATTAGTTGGATTCTAAGGTATGTCTAGCAGTCTAGACCAGTGGTTTTTAATTAGGAGCTACTCGCATAGATTCAGTCTATGATGAGTTAATGGCATATCTTTTCTATTGATCTCACTTACCTGACCAATATGGTGAATTAGATTTTGATTAGAACACTTGGTGATTCGAGCTCACCCATGTTAACTAGGTAAATCAGTATGATTGATTTAGGTTCCTCTAAGATTGGCTTGAATCCGATCCTCTTTGATCTGACTTGGTGAAGTCAGTGGGAGGATCATGATTAGCTGATTAATCTATTTTTTTCTTTTAAAATGAGTTAATAAAATACTCTAAAATTATTAGGTCCTTAAAATAAAATAATTATGGTGATAACTAGATCATAGTCTCCCATTAAGTTGAGTGATAATGAGTCCATTAGTTTAATAATCATTGGAGGCCCAAAAGCTTAGTGCTTATCAGCTATTGGAATTATTATTTATAATATGATAATTTG
Source organism: Cocos nucifera (assembly GCA_006176705.1). Taxonomy (NCBI): domain Eukaryota; kingdom Viridiplantae; phylum Streptophyta; class Magnoliopsida; order Arecales; family Arecaceae; genus Cocos; species Cocos nucifera. The sequence continues at coordinate 176,795 of QRFJ01001730.1, forward strand.
GCTGTATCTCTCTAATGGTGGTTAGGTTGGCCGACTAAAGTCGACTATAATCATTCATTAATTAGATGCACCAAATACGGTCATGTTAATGATCGGACCTAACCACACCTTTTCAATGGAGGCCAAAGCCTACTGGTTAGGCTTCTGGGGCAAAATTAAGTGCTAAAATTTGTTTAGAGAAATAATTGATTCTGAACCTATCTATAGATGCACATGGGTTGACCGACCAAAGTCGGGCTTGTGTGTATTCTCTATGAATCCTAGTACTCACTAAGGAATTAAGGTAATTCATCGAATTGGAGATAGAGGCTACCAATTTACATAAAATAGTAGAAGAACCTTTAGACTAAAATCTAAGTCTTTAGGCTTAATAATTCATATACTAATTAGATTTTTAATTTTTCTTTTTGTATAGTTATGGCCACTACCTCATCGTTTCGATCATTGTTGGATAATGACAAATTAATGGGACCCAACTTTAATAGCTGGTATTAAAAGTTGGAAATAATCCTAGAGCATGATTGGATTCTATACATTTTGATAGATCCGGTATCTGAAAAGCCAGCTCTAAACATGCGAGGGACTATCCTTAATACATTGCTTTGCTAGATCCGAACAGGCTAAGGAAGAAGCAAGCAGTTGCTGGGCAAGATAATTATATGATAACTCCTTGCAATTTATCAATACGTGATACTACTGCCTTGGTATTAGCTATTGGAAACCGTTATCATATTTGGAATTTATTGCAGGGTTTATAGGTTAGTAGGAGATTTGAAGAAAGCGAGAGATTTCTTAACATTGCAGATGGAAGACCAGTTCCAATTCTAGCTTTAGGAATCATAAAACTTGTATTTAATTTTCATACTATTGCTCTTAGTGAATGTCACTTTTATCCAAGTTTTCTATTGAACATTATCTCTGTAGGCCTTCTAGCCAAAAATAGTTATGAAATTTCAATAGACATTTTTTTATAATATCATTTTAAGTAGTACTACTATTTTTGTAGGATAATTGAATAATAAAGTTTATCTTTTATCACAGCCTATTAATATAGTTCAATCCTTCGATAAATACCCTAGAGTAGATAATGTATCTAAAATCTATATTTGGCATTGTAGGCTAGGTTACATTAATAAGAATAAAATAAACAAATTAACTCAAAAGGAAATCCTCGAAATAGATGATTGCGAATCACTTCCAACCTATGAGTCTTGTCTTCTTGGAAAGATGACCAAGTCACCTTTTACTGGATAAGATGAGTGAGCCAGTGAACTCGTGGGTCTAGTACATACTGAAGGAAAATCTGAAATAGAGTTTAGATAATTCATGTGAATAAAAAAATTATTAAATGAAGGGCGGAAGTAGCAATACACTTGCCCATATGAAAGTTTAGATAATTCAGAGATAAAGATAGAAATAATTTAGAAAAGATTCAAAAAAAGTTTAATATTCTTCATTTAATTTTTATATTAGTAAGTACTAATACCCCATGATATACCTCACTTATGCTCTACTGAATATCAATGGCCATTTTGAAACTGCTTAGGTAAAATTCGAGACTCTAAAGTTAAAAGATATCTAAAACTAATTCTTTCTTTACTCGAGGATGAGCAAAGCTTAAGTTGGAGGGTGTGATAAGTACCATAAATTTAACAAAAAAATATTAATTTATATTTATTTTTAAAAAATAATAATTAATTTATATATATGTTTAAAAAATTAATATTTTTATTAATTAAAAAATTAATCAAAAAATAAAAAAAAAATATTATTATTAATAAAAATAGCTTATTTTTTTGGTCATAATAAAATAAGTTTGAAGTAAATCAGAGCTAAAATGGATCGGATATGAATTTAAAAATAAATTAAAATAAAAAAAAAATTGACTTAGCCAGCTCGCTCAGCCAAGCCAAGCTGGCACGCCAAGCCAAGCTGTCAAAGCTGGCTTAGCCATAGAAGCTACCTACCGATCCAATAAACCAGGCATGGACCGTCAGGTCAGCAAAATTTGGCCAATCATAGCCCGCCATGTGGTGGACCAAGACCGCTAAAGGGTCTATAAGAAATTCAATATGGCGTACCGAGACAAAATGGTAATTTCATAAGCAAAGGTCAGTGTTGATTGATTGCGGTCTATAGTATGATCTATCTATGCGGTCCACATGTGCAGTAATGACATGATTCGATGGCTGACAATGCTCCAAACTTAGATCCGATTGTCCAAGAAGCTCTCGATGGCAATCAAACACCCAAAACAAGATCCGACGACTAGATTTTCATCATCAAGCATGATCCAATGGTCCAAATTAATTTTGAGTGGATTTGGGATTTTAAAACTTGATTTTTGATGTTTTTAGACCATTTGATCTAGATTTGATTGCCAGATTTTATCAGAACCAATAGAATGTGTCTAGAGGCTATTTTAATCTAATTTTCACTCAAATTTCTTTATATTTTATCAATCAAAACTCTTCTTAGTCCCGCATTACCTACAAAGAAGATCTCCAGCCCTACTAACTCTATTTAAAGTACTCTAGACCTCCAAAATCAATTGTCTTTGATCATGGGAAGGAATTTGATAAAGGTTAGAGCCATGCTTGGATTAGAGGCTACTTCAAGATAACAGTGTTAGATATATGTGCCCTAGAAGCCAAAATTGGCTGACACTTGTAATACACTTCTAGGAGCAAAATTATAATTTTGACTATAATCAATAAAATGGGTTATTTTCTATCACATATGTGTATTTAGTGTCTGTGATACATCCTTTGAGTTAATGGTAATGATAATTCATATTTTCAAGAGTTGAAAATTTAAGACATGAATAATCATTATTAACTCATAAAATGCTCTCGACCATAGGATCATCACGAGGATGGTGATTGATCCGGAAGGTTGGTGTACAATCGCTTCTCTTTAGTAGATGAGTCTTGAGTCTACGGTGTGGAGACACCGGAGCGAGAGTACAGGTACTCGTTAGAGAATGAGGGCACTGAGCGTGACCACCTCGAGTAGTCATTAGGAAGTCTACCTTCTCGTCAATGACTGACTCGATGCTGCAGTGGTGTGTCTGGTTCTTTGACCTGAGGTGCATCGGCAGTTCACCTTGAGGGTGTTATAGTTTGACTACACCATAACTCGGTCTCCTAGCCATTCGAAATCCTGAGGTGTATGTTGGCTATAGCATGTTCATTGTAGGAACTGGATTGCATCAAGATGGAATCTATCTACCTCGGTGGTAGAGGAGCAGCCCTATGATGATCATGAGAATCAAGTCCAGAAGCCCATGGCCATGGTAGAGTGAAATAATAGAAAGAGTTTCTATTTAGGTTTTCACATCGGACTTGAATCGAATGATTACATCATATGACAGAAACTAGGGTTTGACGAGTTCACCTTAACCCTAATCTGATCAGGGCTCAAGATAGAAGAACTTAATCACACAGGTAGCTGCACCAAGAGGTTCGCATTCAGCTCTGATGGGTTGCCACCATATACTGCTAGGTGTCACTGGTGGATTTTGGGAGCAATTAGAATGATTTAGATGATCGATCATTCTAGCTGTTCGAATCAGAAGAGTTCTGATCCATCGAAAGGAGTTTCGATGATGTCGATGATAGAGATCATGACATATCCCATTACCATACAGAACTGAACCTAACTGGGTCACACACAAATAAGGGTTTGAATCTGGTGATCATCAATTGAACTGATCTAGTTCAATTGATCTGAATGAGATTCAATTAGGTTCAAGAAAATCGTGCTAGCACTCGATTGAACCTAACGTTCTTCTTTTACTATCATAAATAGTTGTCCTGACTGAGCCAAAGGAGTTTGTGCTCGATCAGAGGCCTTCACTTGGTCTGACTGGAGCCTGTCCAGTTCAGAAAAGGATTGTCTTATTTTGTAAGACAATACCTGCCATTTTTGGTCACCTGCCATTTCTCGTCCTTTGACTTTGGTCAAAAGTTGACCTTTGACTGGTCAAATGTTGACCATTGACACTTTGACTTCTATCCATGTGTCATGCACCTATTGGAGAGCTGGTGGGGGCTTGTCCCCCTGCCAGAACCTGGCAAGGAGGAGGGCGCATGCCATGGGTGGCGTGCGCCCAAGTTTGAGGCGCCCAGGAGTCCCTGTTGGATAGGGACTCCATCTCCTTTTTGGATTCCGATTAGACTCCTCCTAAGAACCAATTTTGACTGGTCTTAGGTGCCATCTAAGGATGAATCCAAGGGACTCTATTCCCACCAATCAGATTTAGATCTGATTTCACAAAGGGTTGTGATTGGTTGGAAAGAAGAGGAGTTGGATCATGCATAGTCTATAAATAAGACCCTGTGCCCAACTCAAAAATACATCAAAAAATTCCCATGCCCCAAGGCTGCCTCTCTCCTCCTCCTCCATGGTAAGTCCATCTTGTCCCTCTCCTCTCCACACCCAAAGTAGTTTGGGATCTAAGTTGATGCAATCTAGGTGAGAGAAAGGTGACAGAAAGCTAGAAGGCTACGCTGCTGCAAAGGATAACTGCTGATCTTCAAAAGCTATTTTGAAGATCCTCCAAATTAGATTTAGATCTGATTTTTGGAGATGTGATAGAAAAGAAGAGGATATCCAGATCTAGCCTGAGTGGATACCGATAGAGGCCAAGCACTTGCATGGCTAGATCCAGAACCTTCCGCTGCTTACAGGATCATCAACGGGTAATAGGATTACCCTACATCAAGATAAATTAAATTTGATTTAATTTATCTATATTTTATTTTTATTATTAAAATAATAAAAATTAGATCTAAAATATCTCAGATCTAATTTAGATCAAAGAAAAAAATTTTTTAAAATATATCTCTTGATCCGATCAGATCTGAACGAACCTGGATTCCGAAAAATCAGGATTTTCCCTTCAACTGGTATCAGAGCCAAGGTTCTAAAAGTATTTAGATCTAATTTTAAATTTATTTTAATTAAAAAATAATGATTTTAGATGTCACATGAGATGTGATCAGATCTAAAATTAGAAAAAATTAAAATTAAATGATTTGGATCTAAGATTAGAAAATATGCATGACTAGTTCTAAAATAGAATAGTTCTATAGAATAGTCTTGCATGTTTATAATTTAATTTGATTAAATCATATTTTAGATCTATTTATTTACTATTTTTTGATATTATAATTATTATAATAACATCTAAAAAATAGTAAATAAAAATTATTTAATTTTAACATCATATGAGATATGATTGATGCATGTCTAGACTAGTTGTAGAATAGTTCTACATAGTTATCTAGATTAGAGTTTATTTTGATAAGATCAATTTAAATCTAATTTTTTAGATTATTATGAGATAATTTAGATCTAAAAATATGCATGATTCGATACATGAGATGTATGCAAAATATGCCATGATTAGATCTAATTTGTATATGAGATATATGATATAGATCTAAAACTGTTTTGTAGTATTACATGTTCCTGATTAAGGCATTCCTCTTGGCCGTCCGATCATAAGAATGAAGAAGGATTTAAAGGCCCTCTCCTCCCATCGATGGGATGTTCTTATGATGTGTAGGGGTGCTGCGCGTTCGTCCTTAATCAGAAACCCAAAACTTACTTTCTGCAAAATCCTAGATCCTGAAACCCTAGGATTTATTGTGCATATTTTATTTATGAACCCTACTTAATTAAGAATTAAGATTATGGAATATTAATTAGGTCTAAAATTGAGAATTTTAGATCTAAGACATATTCATAATACTGGGTTCGGGCTTGGGTAGCTCAATTAGGTCTAAGCGGTTGATCAAACCGAATCAAGAGTTGGTTAGATGGGATCAACAATGCTTAAATTGACCAGCCTAATAGGATTAAGTCTGGGTCAAGATCGAGTCACGATCAAGCAAGACCTAATTAGGCTCAGAGGTTAGAGTCTGGATTGTAGGCTAACCCAATTGGTTCTGGACTCAACAATTTGGTGTCTAAGGTAAGTTTGGCACATACGACCGACTGGATTTTTAATTGGGAGCTACTCGACCTGAATGCATTCTTGTACGAGTTAATGGCATATCCCTTCCACCGGTCTCACTTACCTGGCCATATCTGTTGACTCAGTTCTGATTTGAGGTGGTCAATAATCCGAGCTAACCCATGCCACTAGGTTAGTCATAATTGTTATGACTATGACAAGTCTAGTTTAATGAGACCTGAATCAATTCTCCCTAAGAAAAGATTAAGTCTGAGGTCTTCCACCATTGTAGATGTGCGGGCCCTTCCCGGGGTTGATTGTTCTCGACTGGATACAGTGGCTCAGTTGCACCGGAAAAGATGCAACCATGTCTATTAGGCATTGGATGCTATGGGCTGGAGGATGAGTTGGGCTCAATATTTTTGGATACGGTGAGAGACTCAATTAGGAATCCAGTCTATGCAAATGGTGGGTCTGACTTAACTAAGGAGTGGATCAATATTTCGGATACGGTGAGATTCATGAATTAGAGACCAAGTTTGGGTGCACCATGATTAGAGAATCATTGAACAAGAGTTGTTCACTCATTGGCTAACCCATCACCAATAACTGTTAGGTGAGGTGATGAGTCAGTTGGTGAGACCGCACCACCCACTAGAAATCATTAATCATGGAGATTTTTGCATCTCTACAGAGGGAGTGTAGGGATCCGAGAAAATAGTGGGAGCTAATTTGTTTAAAAATAAAATCCCTAAACAAATTGGTCAAGTCATAATTACAGTATCTAACTAGAATCTTTGACTCTCTACAGAAAAATATCTGCGTCCAACCCATTGGCACGTATCCTGGACACACATAGACTGACTCGACCCAATTATAAAGATTGGCTCAGAAACTACAAAATTATTTTGGGTTCTGAGAAGTTAACCCATGTATTGGACCAGGACCCTCCCACCTTACCAGCCCGTCCATTCACTGAACAGAGAGCGTCTCTGAAAAAATGGATAGACGAAGATAATAAGGCCAGATATTACATGTTGGGCTCGATGTCTGATGAGCTCCAGCGCCAACATGAAGATATCGGGACTGCTCGCCAAATGTTGGCTCACCTGTAGGAGATGTTTGGTGAACAGAGTCGCGCAGCCAAGTATCAAGTCACGAAATGACTTTTTAAGGCTAAGATGCATGATGGGCAGTCAGTCCAAGATCACTGTCTGATGATGATCAAGGACTTGGAAGAGCTTGAGAAGCTCGGTGTGAAGTTAGACTTGGATCTGCAGAATGATATTATTCTGCAATCCTTGACTGATGCATATGGGCAATTCATCATGAATTACCACATGCATAAACTTCAAAATTTCTTGGCCGAATTAATGAATATGCTGGTCACCGCTGAGCTTTCTATGAAAGGTTCTAAAGGCTCAGTTCTTGCTATGGAATGGACTTCTTCCAAAAGAAAGTCTTATGGAAAGAAAAAGAAGTCTGCGAAAAAGCAAAAGGTGGAAGGAGGAAAGAAGAAGAAGGCAAGAGCCAAAGAAGAAGGCCGCTATCAAAGGAAAGTGTTTCCATTGCAACAGCGATGGCCACTGGAAGCGGAACTGCCCTACTTACCTGGCCACCCTGAAGAACAAGAAGGAAGGTCCTTCTGGAGGTATGCTCGTTATTGAGTCTAACCTTACGGATTTCTTCTGCATCCAGTTGGGTGCTTGACTCTGGTTCTAGTGCTCATCTGTGCACTTCCATGCAGGGTCTTGAGGATAGCAGGAGGCTGAGGGATGGAGACATGATCCTACGCATCGGTAATGGAGCAAGAGTTGCTGCAGTGGTGGTGGAAACATACCCTCTTCGATTACCATCTGGTTTAGACTTAGTTTTGAAAGACTGTTATTATGTGCCTGCAGCTAGCAGGAATTTGATTTCTGTTTCATGCTTAGCACTAGAAGGCTATGTGATTACCTTCTTTAAGGACCATTGTAACATTCTTTATGAAAGAAATAAAATTGCAAATGGTTTCCTTATTAATGGTCTTTATCAGCTACATATTGATGTACCTGTTCTAACTATCGAGCAAAACGTGAATGCCAAACGACCTAGGGATAGTCCAAACGACAGATATCTATGGCACCTGAGATTAGGTCATATAGCAGAAGATAGGATCAACAAATTGGAGAAAAATGGGCTATTGAGTCCATTGACTTTCGAGTCATATCCAACTTGTGAATCTTGTCTTCCAAGGCAAAATGACTAAACTCCCTTTTGTAGGACATGGGAGAAAGGTCAAAAGCCACAGATCTCCTTGATATCCTAAAGAGTCATTAGTACATACTGATGTGTGCGGCCCATTTAATGTGTCGGCTAGAGGCAATTTTGTCTACTTCATTATCTTTATCGATGATCTGTCTAGCTATAGGTATGTGTATCTTATGAGACACAAGTCTGAAGCTTTTGAAAAGTTCAAAAAATTCAGACATGAAGTAGAAAAATAAACTGAAAAACCCATTAAGGTTCTTTAATCAGATCGAGGAGGTGAATACCTTAGTCAAGAATTCCTAGACTATCTCAAGAAAAATGGCATAGTCTCTCAATGGACTCCACCAAGAAGTACTAACGAGGTTTAGTATGGAAAACTCTAAGAGGGGATTAATACCATTCAGACATGGTATTCATCTTTCCAAAATGATGTGCCCTAGCACACTTGAGGAAATAGAATGCATGAGCAAGATCCCTTATGCTTCTGCAATAGGGAGCCTCATGTATGCCATGCTATGTACACGACCTGATATAGCCCATGCTGTGAGTGTCATAAGCAGATATCAATCAAATCTAGGTGAAGAACATTGGACTTCTGTGAAATGTATCCTTAAGTACTTGAGAAGAACTAAGGATATGATGTTGGTCTTTGGTAATGGAGAACTCCAAGTCTAGGGATACACAGACTCGGATTTCATGTCCGATATAGATGATCGAAAGTCGACATCTGGGAGTCTGTTTGTGTGCAATGGTGGTGCTGTCAGCTGGAAGAGTTCCAAGCAAACGGTGATAGCAGATTCCACCATGGAAGCAGAATATATCGCTGCATCAGAGGCTGCGAAGGAAGCATTCTGGTATACAAGAAGTTTGCTGCAGAAATTGGAGTAATGCCATCAGATGCCATTCCTCTATACTGCGACAACAATGGCGCCATAGCCCTTGCTAAGGAGCCGAGGTCTCACCAGAAATCCAAGCACATTGAGCGGCGATACCACCTCATCCGCGATTACCTCGAGAAGGGTTACGTCGAGGTCAAGAGAGTCAACTCCACAGATAATGTGGCAGACCCACTTACAAAGCCGTTGGGCCAGCAGAAGATCGAAGCCCACCTTGAGAAGATGGGACTTAGACTTGTAGCCAATTGGCTTTAGGACAAGTGGGAGATTGTTAGATATATGTGCCCTAGAAGCCAGAATTGGCTGACACTTGTAATACACTTCTAGGGGCAAAATTATAATTTTGACTATAAATCAATAAAATGGGTTATTTTCTATCACATATGTGTATTTAGTGTCTGTGATACATCCTTTGAGTTAATGGTAATGATAATTCATATTTTCAAGAGTTGAAAATTTAAGACATGAATAATCATTATTAACTCATAAAATGCTCCCGACCATAGGATCATCACGAGGATGGTGATTGATCCGGAAGGTTGGTGTACAATCGCTTCTCTTTAGTAGATGAGTCTTGAGTCTACGGTGTGGAGACACCGGAGCGAGAGTACAGGTACTCGTTAGAGAACGAGGGCACTGAGCGTGACCACCTCGAGTAGTCATTAGGGAATCTACCTTCTCGTCAATGACTGACTCGATGCTGCAGTAGTGTGTCTGGTTCTTTGACCTGAGGTGCATCGGCAGTTCACCTTGAGGGTGTTATAGTTTGACTACACCATTACTCGGATCTCCTAGCCATATGGAACCCTGAGGTGTATGTTGGCTATAGCATGTTCATTGTAGGAACTGGATGGCATCAAGATGGAATCTATCTACCTCGGTGGTAGAGGAGCAGCCCTATGATGATCATGAGAATCAAGTCCAGAAGTCCATGGCCATGGCAGAGTGAAATAATAGAAAGAGTTTCTATTTAGATTTTCACATTCGGACTCGAATCGAATGATTACATCATATGACAGAAGACTAGGGTTTGACGAGTTCACCTTAACCCTAATCTGATCGGGGCTCAAGATAGAAGAACTTAATCACACAGGTAGCTGCACCAAGAGGTTCGCATTCAGCTCTGATGGGTTGCCACCATATACTGCTAGGTGTCACTGGTGGATTTTGGGAGCAATTAGAATGATTTAGATGATCGATCATTCTAGCTGTTCGAATCAGAAGAGTTCTGATCCATCGAAAGGAGTTTCGATGATGTCGATGATAGAGATCATGACATATCCCATTACCATACAGAACTGAACCTAACTGGGTCACACAAACAAGGGTTTGAATCTGGTGATCATCAATTGAACTGATCCTAGTTCAATTGATCTGAATGAGATTCAATTAGGTTCAAGGAAAATCGTGCTAGCACTCGATTGAACCTAACGTTCTTCTTTTACTATCATAAATAAGTTGTCCTGACTGAGCCAAAGGAGTTTGTGCTCAATCAGAGGCCTTCATATGGTCTGACTGGAGGTTGTCCAAGTCAGAAAAGGTTGTCTTATTTTGTAAGACATTACCTGCCATTTTTGGTCACCTGCCATTTCTTGTTCTTTGACTTTGGTCAAAAGTCTACCTTTGACTGGTCAAATGTTGACCATTGACACTTTGACTTTTGACCACATGTCATGCACCTATTGGAGAGCTGGTGGGGGCCTGTCCCCCTGCCAGAACCTGGCAAGGAGGAGGGCGCACGCCAAGGGTGGCGTGTGCCCAAGTTGGAGGCGCCTAGGAGTCCTTGTTGGACAAGGGACTCCATCTCCTTTTTGGATTCCAATTAGAGTTCTCCTAAGAACCAACTTTGACTGGTCTTAGGCACCCTCTAAGGAGGAATCCAGGGGACTCTATTCCCACCAATCAGATTTAGATCTGATTTCACAAAGGGTTGTGATTGGTTGGGAAGAAGAGGAGTTGGATCACAGCTTAGTCTATAAATAAGACCCTGCGCCCAACTCAAAAATGAATCAAAAAATTCCCATGCCCCAAGGCTGCCTCTCCCCTCCTTCCTCCATGCCAAAGTCCATCTTCTCCCTCTCCTCTCCACGTCCAAAAGGTAGTTTTGGACCTTGGTTGGTGCGATCAGATCAAGAGAAAGGCGATCAAAAGCTAGAAGGCTGCGCTGCTGCAAAGGACGACTGCTGATCTTCAAAAGAGTTTTGAAGATCCTCCAGATCAGATCCAGATCTAATTTTTGGAGATGTGATAGAGAAGAAGAGGATCTCCAGATCCAGAGTGGATACCTTGGCCCGCTGCTTACAGGATCATCAACAGGGTAATAGGATTATCTTACATCAAGGTAAATTAAATTTAATTTAATTTATCTATATTTTATTTTTATTATTAGGATAATAAAAATTAGATCTAAAACATTCCAGATCTGATTCAGATCAAAGAAAAAAATTTTAAAATATATCTCTTGATCCGATCTAATCTGAATGAATCTGGTCTGAGAAATCAGGATTTTCCTTCAAACAGGTGATGCGAAGAAGAGCTGATTTCTGCACCATCTCAATACCGACGTCGATCCATGATCAAGATCAGCTATTTTTAATTTTTTTTTCTTTTTAATTTCATGTATTTAAATTATAAACTTTAATTAATATAAAATTTTTTTTAATGTACTTTAAATTCATGCTTTTTATTTTTAATTATAATTTAATTTTTATATTTTAATTATTACTTTTTATTTTATTGCAAGTAGATGGTAAGATCTAACTAGTAGATCTTAGTACCAAGTTTAATTTTTTATATCTTTTAATTTTTACTTTTTATTTATAATTTTATTTTTTAATTTTAAATTTATTTTTAATTTTTTTTAATTATAAAAATTAAAGATTTTAAAACTAAAATACTGCCTTCTCTATGGATTCGATCCAACTCACTACTTACTACTTATTTTTAAATTATTTAAGAAGTCAAAATTAAACTGATAAATATGATGACTTAATGACAACATCATGCTCTTATCAGCTATCTTCCGATAGGTCATGAAATTTTTTTCTCAAAGAAAAATTATCTGACAACATTTTAAGAGAGAGAGAGCGTATGAGTAGAAGTTTACATGCTTCGATAGTAGATTCTATCATGTATGCCATGTGGCATACTCACTAGGGATAGTTAGTAGATACCAGTCTGATCTAGGAGAGAACCACTGAAAGATTGTTAAAATTATTCTTAAGTATTTAAGAAATACTAAAGACCAGGGGCATGTTTGTGGTGAGTCAAATTTGAAACTTATGAGGTTTGTAGACTCCAATTTTCAATCTAATCATGATGACAGCAAAAGTATATTGGGATATGTATTTATTTTTAATAGTGGAGCCATCTACTGAAAAAGTTTCAAGCAGCACATTGTGACCGACTTAGTTTGCAAGGTGGAGTATGTCATTGCATTTGATGTTGCCAAGAAAGCTATGTAGCTAAAAACATTTATCATCGAGCTTGGAGTGGCATCCTTCCTTGATGGTCTAGTTTTACTCTACTGTGATAGCTCTAGAGCCATTGCTCAGGCAAAGGAACCAAAAGCACATTAGTGGATGAAGCACATTCTACATCACTACTATCTTATCCAAAAAATCATGGATCGAGGTAATTTTGAGCTTCAGAAGATCGATGGAAAGGAGAACTTGGCTGACCCATTCACTAAAACCTTTGCGGTAAAAGAGTTAGACAATCACTAGTTGAAGATGGGTATTAGATACTGTATCGATTGGCTTTAGTCCAAATGAGAGTCTATTGGAAATTATGTTCCAAAGTCAATCATCATCCTATTGATGATTGAGCTATCTTTTATAAATATATATGATTTATTAATAAATAAAATATTATTTTGACTTTCTCATCATAAGTATACATCTTCTTTTAATGAACTCTAGTATTTTGATGAAATCCTAATTAGAACTATTTAGAATCGATAAAGAAGAATTTATCATTTAGTCTTTAAATATGTTCATGATAAAATGATATGTTGTTACCTAGGACGATAATGTTTATCGAGTATAGGTCATTGTATGCTATATGAATTGATCATTCTCTTAACCAAGGAGTGTGGAGACATAGATATGGTATGCAGGTTAGATGTTGGAGAACATTTGCATTGAATGTGATCAATTCTGGAGCTTTCTACTGTCAAGACTGAAGGAACCAGATCTAAGGTATTATAGGTAGATCTTGAAAACATTTTAAGATCTTGTAGCAAAAAACTTAAATAAATCAAATATTTATTAAAATAAATATATAAACACCTAGATCTCAAATCTATTATATGATCAAGAAATGATATTAAATCAAAAATTAAAATTAAATAAGAAAGTAAAAGATTGATCAAATCAACCTAGATTTACACTACATCAAATGCAGGTATGAAGTTTATAGATCATATCTATTACCTGAGCAAGTTAGACATTCTAACTTGTTGAACCAGGCTTGAGGATGAAGTCACGAGCCACACATGTGTTCGACCTCTAGGAGTCATCCACACGAGCCTACGATCTCTGATCTAAAGTTTGATGCAGAAAATCAGCACAGCATACTAGTATTGTGCTGATCCTTCTTCGACGATCGATCCGATGCTTTCTTCTTCAAACTTTGGATTCTCTAAAATATGAGAAGGAAGATGAGAGTTTACTGATCTGAGACTCTCTTAGAAAAAACTCAAAAAAAAGAGAGATTAAAAATAAAATAGCCCTAGAAGAAGACCCTCTTCTTCCTCTCTTTTCTCTCACCTAGACATCTAGTTTGGTGCCGATGGAACCCCCATACTCAAGGACCCTCTTTCTTTGATTTTTGCACACCCCAAACCTCTTCCAAAGCTTTATATTTCATAAAAAAATCAAAACAAAATTCATCCAATAAATAGAGAAAAAGAAGAGTCCAAGTTAGATCAAAATCGTAGACTAGGAATATCTAAACATGGGAAGTTGTTGGGGTGCCCAACTCTTGTGCGCCTCCTCCATAATTATTGGCATGGACCAACAAGGGAGGGCGCACAAAAAAAGAGATTATTTTTGAGGAGTAAGAGAAGAATTAATTAAAAGAGGGGGGTGGCAGTCAAGGGAAGGTGTTTTGGTCAATAAGGATTTTATCTTATAGAATCCTAAGCAAAATTAACTCCTCTTTTGATTTGGTCATCCAACAAATTGCCTTATGAGAAAAAGAGGAGAGAAGGAGGGTGTGAGAAGCCATGGGAGTGAAGAATTTTTATGTAAGAAACAAAACAAAAAGGTCATGGGGCATGATGAAAAAGATGCCAAAATATTTTTATTAATTAATTAATCAATTATAATTATAAAATAGCTCAATCGTCAATAGGCTGATGATTGACTTTGGTACATAATTTTCAACAAAGACTTGCTCTAAAAGAATATGGATATAAGTATCCCTCCGACCTGAGATCACCACGATGACATTCAAGAAACTTACTATGCTTTGGTGCTAGACTTTCTGAATTTTTAATTCAGTGATAAAAAATGTTTGATCACAATCAAGTATTTGTAAAGTCAGTATATGAGTCAAGATGGGATTGACCACTCTTGATTTTAAGAGTTGTATTGTATTATGTTTCAATTTAGCGGAGCCTTGGCTAGGGCAGTCCTTATGAGGAGTCATAGAATTGATTTCATTGAGATACATTATGGATGCACTTTTTTAAAGTTGATAGTTTAACTTTGAGTTATCCTAAATATAGAGATCAAAGGGATGAATTATACGGTAACCATATTCGAGTAGGTTCTTAATGTTGCGACTGCAACTATTTAACCTATCTGAACATCGGGTACCCTTGCTAGATAGTTACATCGAATAGTATAGAAATTGATTCTTATGCTACCGACTTAGGTTTGAACCTATGGGGTTATACACATTAGAGGTTTCTGCCTAATCTAATGGTTGATGTTGAGTCTCACTAGACTGGGACTATGATTAAGAGTCCTACTTGTCTAAGACTCTATGATCAAGAGTCCTATTAGGTTGGAACTCAAGTCATAAAGATCTTGGACTCTATGATTGAAAGTTTCACTAGTCTAAAACTCTATGATCATGATTTTCACTAGATTTGAACTCTGGGATCAAGAGTTCCACTGGTTTGGGACTCTTTGATCAAGAGTTTCATAGAGATGGGACTATGTTGCCCAGAGATCTACTAGATTAAGACTCTATATTTATGAAAGGATTAATTAGCAATTTGATTGCTAATTAACTCAATTTGATTAAGTGATGAGTTTTAGATCAAACCTAATTGAATTGGATTTAATTAGGTTTGACTCAATTAGATTATGAGATGACCTAATCGCCGGGGAAGATTGTTCCTTAATTTGATCAGAACTTGGACTCAATTAATTCTTAATTTGATTAGAATTTAATTAATTTAGTTTAAGCTTAATTTAGTTAGATTTATCTTGGTCTAATTAGGTCTAACTAAATTGGTTTGATTGGAAGATCTAATTGGATAAGATGTGAAGTCCATTTTGACTGGACTTCTCTCCCTTGCACCACACCTTTGACCATCGCCCATTTTTTGTCATGAGAATCATATTCTCATATTTTTTTCTTGCACCCTAGATGTCTCACACAATTCTCCTTCACACCCCATAAGGATAAGATAAAGGTGGTTGCCATTTCAAATCAAATAGGATTTGAATTCAAGTTAACAACCACCTTATCTCTATCTTATCCCATGCATTCTACTTTGATTGTCGCCCTTTTTTAAGGGGTTTAAATGGGGGGCATGTGCACATTAGAAGAAAGAGTCCTTCTATGCATTAACCTCTCTATCAACATTTGTGAAACCTAGGATTTTTTCTCAAGAGAAAAAATCTAACGCGAGTGGCGCAGGATTTTGGGTATGTGCTGACCTTGGGTTTCATCCTAGGATTCGGAAAGAGAGATCATAAGCTGTGAATGTCATAACTGCATGAAATTTTCAAGAGAGCTTCCTTATCCTCCTTACCATCTTTGCTGGTCTTCTAGAGCATCTAAAAGATCAAAGGAACAAGATCAATCAAGATCCATCTACATCAACTGTTAAAAATTCTGCCAAGGAGCTAGCACTCCGAAGGAGCGTCTCGAGATCAGGAGCCTCGTGTGGACGATCCATAGAGGCTAGATGTTTTGTGTGGCTGCAACACGATGAGAGGATCTTCCTATCCAAGATTTCGATTATGGTGATCAATTACCTACACAAAAGTATGGTGTTCTAAACACAAGTAATATAACAGTAGTAAATAGGACTTACTACCTACTATTTTTATATTTTCAAATTTGTAATATGCTTATATATCATGTTACAATCCTAGATGTAGGGTGTTTAATGATTTGATCACTAGCATGTTATATTAACTAGATCAATCTTTTATATTTTACTATAATTTTTTGAAAAAGTTTCAAAATGCATGCTAGAAACTCTACTATTGTTTCATCATATACATCATATCTTCTAGAGGTTGGAGCCATGCCAATCAAGGACAAAGCTCTCAAGGAGAGAGTGATCATGCAACCAGCTCATATGGTTCCACACATCTTTCACTAGGTGGTAAACTCTAACACTTTAGATATTCTTATTTATGTTATTTTGATCTTTGCTAACTAACATAACATTCTTTATATTAGATATTTTACGCTCAGGTTTGGATGACAGGGGGTCACCAGTGATCCCACAGTCACATGCAGTAGCAACTAGCTTTCAGATAGAGTCGTGATCAAAAACCCACCCGGCTCATGGCCTCTTCTACTTGATTGGAGGATAGACAGCTCATCCACCTTCAGAGTTGCTCGTAAGTACTACAACTTCAATTAATATATTTAGAATTTAGCCATTCTAGAGTTAACATTTATTTTTTAAAATTAATTTTACAATATGTTTAGAGAGTTTGGAGTATCTCGTGTGATTACCGGCATCATCCAATGCTTGATACTGGGTCGGTAAATGAGTTCTCCAACTAGCTATCTAGAGATCGTGATGTAGTCTGGAAGATATTTCTGGTAAGTGAAAACTAGTTTAACTTTTATATTTTTGATATGTTGGTATTTTAATTATATATTAATACATGCTTGCTTTTACCTTATAGGAGTACCACCAACTTGAGACTCCCCAAGACCAAAAGGCTTGTCATCAGACCTTCGAGGAGGTCAGGCAATCTGCCATCCAGCACTTCTGCTCCTAGTCACCATCGGATTGGAGATCCTTCATAGATCACTAGATATGGGCGGATATAAGGCAAGTCCCCTGTGACTAGTGGAGCAGCAAGGAGTACTCCTATAGATGGTAGAGGGCCCAACAGAACTGGGCTGCCCAGTAGGATCCGATCAGGCACATAGGTGGCTTGGTCGGCACATATGTTGTGGCCAATAAATTGGTAAGAAATCAATACCAAAAGTCTTCACTAGAATTATAAAAACTCTTATATGTATGTTTTAATTAATTTAATTTTATTATTTACTTATTATAAACATGGCATCCGGGTCATCCACCACACTAGCTATAATTATGGCTAGCCACACACTAGTCTAGGAGGATTGGTGAGTATTTAGATTCTATGTCACAATAGATCATGGTAAAAACATCAAACTTTTACTAATTAGTTGTTACAGGATCTAATTTTTATATTAGAACTAATATATGTTTGAACTATGCAGAAGCATTATACGACGTACATTACTGAGAGGTATGGTGATGACCTATCTTCTCAGCCCTCCTTGACCTTGATGGATGGCTCAGCACCATCTGGGGGGTTTAGTAGGAGTCGGTTCATAGGTTTCGACCATAGCTTCGACCCTCCACCGTCTCGATACCCTTCGACATCCTCACAGGTCTCGACATCCCAATCTGAAGTGATGTACACATGGAGGAGGTCGTGTAGAGGCTTCTAAGCCAACAAACTCAAAGCCTTCTGGATGCCATCTATGATACTATCATGGAGCTTCTCCAAGACTTGTAGCTGTGTGACTAATTAGACTCATCATCCCAGCTATCACATCAGATAATTATATTATTAAATATTTTTACTTATTTTAAGTTTTTATATTTAAAAACTTTGTATATTTAGGTTTGAGTCTGAAAAGAGGATCTAGGGGCTAAAAATTTAATCTAACTATCCAATCGATGGACCGGGGGTGTCTATAGCACCGTATCATTGAATAAAATATGTAAAAATAATATATTCAAGAATCAAAGAAGTGTATTGAAAGATATATCTTCATATCAAAATTTAATAATATTATTTTATTTTTTTATTATAGGATGCGTGGACATCCAACTCTCATCCACTAGCTACTAGAAAGGAGCAGGAGGAGGAGATGATGGATAATGATAAGAATTGGACCTAATTTCTTTTAATGTATTATATTCTTTTATGCTAATTATAAAAAAATTATATAATTTATATTTTAATATAATATAATTAATTTTTAATTTTTGATTATCATATTATCTTTAAATTTTATTTATAATAGGTATTAGGAATATAATTTATTATAATTAATTAAAATAGATTTTAAAAAATATTATTATTAATTTTTTTTAAAAAATAAAATTAATTATTAGCATCAATATTAGCAATGATAGTTATCATCGCTAATAACTATTTGCAACGGTATTCGAAACAAAATTACCATAGCTAATATTTTTTAAAATAATTTTTTATTTTATTTAAAAATTAAAAAAAAATTAGAGATGGTATTAATGATGGTATTTTTGATCGCTAATAATTATTAGCGATAACATTAGCCATGAAAATACAATCACTAATATTTTTAATTTTTTTAAAAATTTAATTTAAATATTAAAAAATAATTAGCGATAAAATTATTTCATCTCTAAAGCCATCATCAATAGTCTTATTAGCAATGGCTTAATTTTTTATCGCTAATAATGATAATTAGTGACAAAAATTTTTTAGATTGTCTTTTATGACGGTATTAGCAACGGTTGGGATGTTAGTAATGATGGAAGGACTATTAACAGTAGTAGTTAGCCATTACTAACAATCCAAATTTTTATAGTATTAGAAGCTCTCACCATCATCTGATCATGCTAAATCATGATCGGCTGCCTGTGAACCGAGCATACCATAGTCCTGGACCATCTATGCATGCTATGCCACCTGAAAAGACCAAAATACCCATGCACCATGTATTTTTATAGTGGATCCATTAAGGGTCCATGGTATGCCAAATACGGTCATGGTCCATCATGGACTACATGTAATTTGACATCAGGGTGATGTCAGATGTTGAGGGGAGTGGGCTGAGTTGGGCCGGTTTTGCAGGCATGCATAGGCTACATTGACTGGCTGGGTTGGCCTTGGTTGGCTGCACATGGGCTGACCGATTTAGCAGGCTTATTGGGCTGGCCCGACCATTTTTTTCTTTTTATTTTTCATTTATTTTTATTTTTATTTTTTTCTTCGAATCTTCATTTTGAATTCATTTTATGTCCGATTAACTATAAATTTTCTTCATTTTAAATAAAAAATTAAGCTCTTTTTGTTGATGAATATTTTTCTATAAAAAATAAATAAAAATATTAATTTTTAAAAATAAAAATAAATTATTTTATAAATTAATATTTTTATTAATATGTTTGTGATACTTATTACATCCTTCAACTTAAGCTTTGTTCATTCTTAAGTAAAAAAAGAATTTAGTTTTAGATACCTTTTAGCTTAGTGTTTCAAATTTTACCAAGTAATTTTCAAAAGGACCATTGATATTCAGTAGAGCATAAGTGAGGCATGTCATTGAGATATTAGTACTTATCAATATTAAAATTAAGTAAAAAATATTAAATTTTTTTTAAATTTTTTCTAAATTATTTCTACTTTTATCTCTAAATTATCTAAACTATCATATGGATAAGTATATTGTTACTTCCATTCTTCATTTATTAAAAATTTTTTATTCACATTGCCCATTTTTGGATTTGAATATCATTGCTTACTTAGACAATGAGATTTAGTTACTTAGCAAAAAATTAATATTTTTTTAAGAAAATATTATACCATTATTTAGTGTCTTAATCTCTTAAGCTTTTTGTTTGATCCATGTAGCGAGTTTTGGGCCAATGACTCTCAAATCAGTTGGCTTTAGGGCACTAGGTATAAAATTTTTCTTGAACTTATTAACTCGAATTAAATAGCCTATGAGTTAAGACTAACTTTATAACGAGTTTCTTTATCCTTCCCATCTTTTGAATTGAAACTCAATGCTTGCTTAGGCAAAGAGGCCCAGTTATGCAATAAAAAGTACTTAAAAATTATTTTATTTTAAAAATAATTTTTTAATAATAAATTGTATAGTTACCCTACACAAGGCTATAAAAAGTATACCATTCTTTGATGTTAGTAGATAAAATTAGAAATACTTAAGAAAAAAATTATTTATATTCTAGACTTAACTCTTTATTGAGTTTTTCTTAATACTTGATTCCTCAATATCTTATAAATTCTTTGGTCTATGCTTCAATTTTTTTAAAAAATACTTAATTCAACTCGATTCTTAAGCGTAATCAGGTGCCTAAATGCTAAATACTAATTTTTTTAAGAACTTTAAAAAAATTTTAAAAATTTTTATTATTCTCCCCCTAATTTAATTGACATTGTCCTTAATATATAGAGAAAAAAATAAAGGGTGCAATAAGATATAGAAAAGAATATACCTCACTCAATATGTATTTGTTGTCCAACATGGATCTTAAAGATTTGGCTCTCCCTCCAACTTATTTAACATAAGCCTAAAAAAAAAGTAAACTAAAAAGATAAATTAGATGTAAGAAAAATAAACATTGGATTGCCTCCCAACAAATGCTAAGTTTACCGTCTTCAGTCAAACACAATGCAGCTTATCCCATGTTGAATATTGGATTGATAAATTTCAATGGTTTTAGATTGTCAATCTCAGGAAATGACTTGTGATCCCTTTATTGATAAATTCATTTCTAATTTTGGGAACATAGTTTGTGACCATAATTTTAGATTCTTTTTTAATTAAGAATTTTTCCTATTTGTTATTCTAAAATGCTCATGAATTGAGTTTTTGGATTAGAAGTTAAGTTCGATGCAATGGGTACTGGATGGTGTCATCTAATTTTAAACATTCAAATTTGGATATAACTAAAGGTGGCTTTAATTCTAGAGGTAGATTAATTAACTTGTTTAAACAATTCTATTATCTCTTCGTTGCATGCCTCTTACTTTATATGGAAAGAACCAACTTCTAGAATTGAAGGGAATGAAATTTTAGATTTATATATCTTAGGTAAATCATCTATTCTATTCTTTCTTTTGTCTGTATCATTAAAATTAGAACTAACATCAGTACCAATTTCGAGCTTGAGTTTTTTTATATGGTTAGTTTCAGTACTAACCACTTCTTCTAAATTTTTATTTTGGCTAGCATCAGTACTAGCCTCTCTCACTTAGTCTTGGTATAGGTCCTTAAGAATCCTACCACTTCTAAGTTCAGAAATTGCTTTGGCATTCTCAAATTAGAATTTCTTAGATAGAATATTAGTTTCATGACAAGGTCCAAGTGGTTGATGAATATTAGGTGGGTTATTTATAGGGTTTGTTATCGATATCGATAATTGACCTAGTTCTTTCCTCATAGTAGACTTAGCTAATTATCCTATTTGTGCTTCTAGCCTAGCAATGAATTGCTATTGAGTCATAATCAATTATTGAAGTTGGTTAATCATATCGTTGGCTAGATTGGTCTATTGAGGTAGATATGATGGCTGATTATAATACTGTGGCTAGGTAGACTGACTAGGCTGACCTCTATTATAGGCATAGTTCTGGTATTGAAATCTATTTTGATAATTTTGCATAAGTATAATTTGGATCTGAGTTTGAGTTTGTTGGGGTCTCTAAGAAAAATTAGGATAGTTCCTCCAACCTGGGTTATATGAATTTGAAAATGGATCATTAACCGACTTGAAGTAGCCTTGTATAGTTTAGACTTATTCTTGGATGAAAGTTGGAAATTGTGCAATCATGGGATATTCACATACATAATGGGCTGGGCTAGCATAGATAGAACAAACCTCTTGATAATTAGAAGGTGATGTATATTGTACAGGAGATTATTGACCTAGGATTAGAAATTAATCTAATTTCTAGGCAAGAAGGTCAATTTTATCTAATTTTTAAGCTATCAGGTTCAAATCAGTCTTAGAACTAGATTCTGGATATTTGAAATCATAAATTCCTACCTACTTTTGGTTAGAAATTGACCTTTCATAGGAAGATAACGAAGCATGGTTGATTGAGTTTTCACTTAAGGTTTCAAATAAGACATAGACTCCATCCGATGCATCTACCATCTATTTATATTGGTCTCCTAAATTCTCATAGAAAGCTTGAACAATTTACCACTTAGATAGACCATGATATGGGCATTTTTTAAAAAGTTTCTTAAGTCTCTTCCATGACTCGTAAATTTATTCTCCTAGAAGCTGAGCAAATCTAGTGATATCTCACCTCATCATGATGGTTCGACCTATAGAATAATTTTTTTTAAGAAACTCATATTATAATTCAACCCAAATTTGGATTGGTCTTCCTATTATGTCAAGCTAGTATTTGGCTTTATCCTTTAATGAGAAGGAGAATAAGGTTAGTCTAAGGGCATAATTAGGAAATTTTAGAATTTTTATCGTAGAGCATATTTCTAAGAACTCATCTAAATACTTATAAAAATCTTCATTGATATTTTCATAGAAAGATGGGAGCATCTGGATTGTGGTCGACTTGATGTCATAATGACTGGCAGGGATATCAAATAAGTAGATACAAGTTGATGGATTATAGATAGAAGAAATAAAATATTTCTTCATCTGTCTAATGGTTCTCAAGAATTTTCAACCATTTAATTATTTGGTTTAATAAGAATCAACCATTCAATTTCAGGATTAGATTCAATTAGATCAGTAAAAATGATCTCCTACCATGTATGTATTACTAACGTGTGATTTTAAAATAAATTCTTTTTTAAATTATTTTATTATTTAATAATTTTTTATTATTTTTTAATTATTTTATTTTTTAAAATTTTAAAAGTTTAAAATTTTATTTTTTTAATTTATTAAAATTTTTAGTTTTTAATTTTTTTATTATTTTTTATTATTTTATTTTTAAAATTTTTATATGATTTTATTATTTTTTATTTTATTTTTTTAATTTTTTATTTATTTTTATTATTATTTTATTTTTTAAAAAATTAATTATTATTTAATTATTATTTTATTATCTTTAGTTTAATTTAATTTAATTTATTTTTATTTTTATTTTTTATTATATATTTTTTTAAAGAGAGAAGAGAAAAAGTAGAAGAAAGAGAGAAAAGAGTTCTAAAGAAAATAACTTAAGAAATCCTAAAGCTAAGAAAAGAGAGAAGAATTAGTTATGATTAGGTTTGATGTTTAGTTAGCAATCAAGTAAGACAATCAATTCTGACTAAGGATTGTTCTAGATTTAGATAGCTTCTAATTGCCAAAATTACCTTCAAGCCCTCTAGGTAAAAGATTAGCCATTCAACTGGTCAGGTAAGTATAAGGTTGGTAGAAGTTCTCTTATTTTTTTCTTAGACATCAATTATCTTGGCCAAGTAAGCTAATGAAAATAATTAAGTAACCATCTTTCTTCAAGACATGATCCCTGAACCACTTGCCTTAGACACTAGTCAAACTGACTAATGCTAACCCGATCCAACTCTTAGAAGTTCTTATCCTAGGGAGCTCGAGTTCCTAGGGTTGTTGTCTAATTGATTTTAAGTTAATGACATAGGTCAATGAGGGATGCTGGTTAGATATTTATGGGTTAAGAAAGGATAATCAAATTCCTATCTTATCTTGATTAATAGGTTATACCCTTAAATTAATTTAAGATGAATATGCACAACTAATTTCAAACAAGAGATTCTATGCAATTAAATTAGATGCATGAAACTAATTGAACTTGAAAGGTTTATCTTATCTTCAGTAATAACTAAAATAAAAATAAAAATAAAAAAATAAGTCTAATATCGTGGATGCTTTAAGCAATTAGGATTTCTACTCTTATCATGAAGTTTATAATTAAATTTAAATGGATATTTTTTAAATTAATTTAAAAATAAAGTATATAATATTAAAAAAAGAGTTTTAAGGTTAGGATTGATCTCACCAAGCAAGATTGAAAGCTTTTCTCCTTGCTCTAATTTTTTTTTTTTGTTTGTTCTTTTTACTTCTTTTTTATAAAGAAAATAAAAAAGTTAGTAAGCTATATTTATAAAAAATTTAAAAAATTAAAATTTTATTTATAATTTATTTATAAAAAATTAAAAAGATAAAAAATTTTAATGTCCTTGCTTTTTTTACAAATGATGCCAAAAACTTGATATATTGCAATGTTGTTGTTAAGACACCATGTTTATCAATTTAATTATAACTTCTTCAATAATTAAAAATACATAGAAAGTAGTGAGTCAGGACGAATCGATAGAAAAGACAGTGCATTGATTTAAAATTTTTAATTTAAAAAAATATTTTTAAAATAAAATTAAAGTAAAAAAATAAAATTATAAATATAAAATAAAACTTAAATAGTGTAAAAAGATAAACTTGGTACTAAGATCTACTATTTAGATCATAGCATCGTCTTGCAATAAAATTAAATTTAAAATTAGAAGTAAAGAGCACAAATTTAAAGGGCATAAAAAGATAAATTTTGCTTTAAATTAAAATTTAAAATTTAAATACATGAAATTAAAAAGAATAGGAAAAAAAATAAAAACTAAATCTTGATCTTGATCTTGGATCGGCATTGGCATGGAGATGGCATAGAAGACAAGCTCTTTCTCTCGGTACCTTCTGCTTCGAAGCAACCATCAACCTAAGCTTGGCTCTATCTTATACCATAGCCTTTCTTTGATCAGAGATGCTTTTTCTTGAGGCTTGGAGTCCTTTAAATAGGTGTTACGGGGGAGGGAATTTTGTTACTAACTAATATGGGACTAAGGAAATATGCTGGCACCGTCTCTCATTGAAGAGGTGAATTTTCACTTGAATTTTGACTCTTTTCCTTCTCAAATCTGATACAAAAATCCTTTTAAATTTTGATGTTTGGTCCTTACAAACCATGCTAACTGGTCCTAGGCAATCCTACATGCGAAATAGGTTGAATCTATGCCCATTAAATAGCTAAAACTACATGAAAAGCCAGTCAAAATAGGCTCAAACGGCATCCAAAACCCATTAAACGAATCCGCATAGGTGCCATGAACTAATGTCTACTATCGGATCACAAAAGGAAGGGATTTCGACCATCAGATCATGCAAAAGGAGCCTAGATCAACCTAGAATTAACCTCAGCCATCGGATGGATGCTTGGGAGCTCTCACTATCATCCGATTGCACCAAATCAAGACCCAGCTGCATATGAAACCAGGTGTAGATCGAGCATACCATAGTCCTGGACCAATTTGCACGCACCATGCTACCTAGAAAGACCAAAATACCCCATGCGCCGTGTATTTTTGTGGTGGACCCGTTAAGGGTCCATGGTATGCCAAATATTATCACAATCCACCATGGACCGTGTGTAATCTGATGTCAAGGTGACGTCAGATGCTAAGGGGAGTGGGCTGAGTTGGGCTGATTTTTTGGATGCGCAGGAGCTGCACTAATTGGCTGGGCTGGCTTGGGTTGGCTACGCGTAGGTTGATCGATTTAGCGGGCTGGCTAGGATAGCCTGATTGGTTTTTTTTCTTTTTCTTTTTATTTATTTATTTTTTTGAATCTTTGTTTTAGATCCATTTTATATTAGATTTGCTCTAAATTTTTTTTATTTAGCCAAAAAATTGAGCTCTTTTTATTG
The DNA here is from genome assembly GCA_006176705.1 of Cocos nucifera. Lineage (NCBI taxonomy): Eukaryota > Viridiplantae > Streptophyta > Magnoliopsida > Arecales > Arecaceae > Cocos > Cocos nucifera. Next base: position 202,795 of record QRFJ01001730.1, read on the forward strand.
GTGAACATCTTTTCTACAAAAGATAAATAAAAATATTAATTTTTAAAAATAAAGATAAATTATTCTATAAATTAATAATTTTATTAATATGTTTGTGATACTTATCACACCTAAATCTCTACCTCTCATGTCCCCTCCGATCAAATTGCTGCCATTCAACCCATTCTAGTCATCGTCGGTGACCACTCTTCTCATCTCATGGTCTGTAAGTTGTTCTTTACTTTTTTTTTATCACTGTATTTTTTTGTTTGGGGGGTGGGTTGTCTCTACGAGCACTAGTCGGTGAGGAGGCAGAGGTTGGGGGAGACATTGTTGGTATTGAGGAGGGGGAGGTGGAAAAGGGCGGCATTGAGATGACCGACTTGGCCAAGGGCAAGGATGAGGGTGGAGTGGTGATGGCATCGGAAGAGAGGCAGAGGGAGAGGTGCATCTTGTGGAGGAGGCCAAGGGTGATGAAAAATAGGCGGGCACGGAGGGCATTATGGAGGATGAGGGCGAGGGGAATTATCTCTTTGACCAAAGAGACCCTCGGATCCCCACCATTAATTAGATGACCTTTGCACTCCTCCTATATGTGCTTCTTAGTCTCATCCCTGTCGCTCATTAGCCTCTCTTCCATGTGAGATCCCCTATCCCCTTCTTTACCGTTTTCCACCATTTCCAGCTTTGGCTTTATATTTCATCAGTTTCTTTTCAAGATCCCAACTATTCTAATAGAACGACAACACAAAGAAGCTCCTTACTTTCAAAATTTTCTTCCCCCAATCCCTCATGCCCCTTTTTCCCTCCATTTTTCCATCTTCTTTGGATGTCTCTTATGTTTCATGTAGCCCTGCAGATTGTTAACTCTCAAAAATTTTCTTGTCTGTTATTATCTCTTAATCTTATCTTTAAATTCATATAAATTAAGATGTTCTGTCCATGCTCCAGTCCACATAATGGTGGTTCCATGGAGTTCTCCTCCATACATCTCTACCACCACCATGACCACCAACACCTATGATGGAGAGAATTGGGATAGGGGAAATGGGATGGGTGGAAGTGGCGACAACGGAGTTCTAGGTGAGGGTTGGTTTAAGTGGGTATGATGAAATATGAGATGGAGAGGAGGGGAAGGAGAATAGCCATTGCTTGGACTCAATTTGCTCAGTAATTTTCTTTTTTATTTATCTCCATATTTTAACATGAAATTTGTTGAAATATTTTCTTATGGTAATACTGTGATTTAGATGGATCGATTGTCGGAGGAGTTGCTTCCAAAATTGGCATCTATTATTGCAATGTACATCAACCTTCATAGAGCTATTATTCCATTAATTGGTGTAGTACATACATATTATGCTTATTTATTGATTAGGAGAAGAAACAAGAGAAGAATGATTGATCTTGGGGAGTATGATAGAAACAAGATTCAAAAAATTATTTTTAAAAAGGATTGTATTTGATTCTAAGCTAGCATGTATAGAAAATATGCGTATGTATAGGAGAAGTTTCCATGCATTATATGATATGTTACAAATGACTGAAAGATTGTCGAGTACCAAAAATATGTGTATTGAGGAGATGGTTGCGATGGTTGCTATATTTTTACATATATATGCTCACCATACTAAGAATACAATAATTAAAAGATAATTTGTAAAGAGTGGTGAGATAATTAGTAGGTAGTTTATAGTTGTGTTGAAGTCTATTCTTCTTTGCCATGAAATATTGTTCAAGAAACTAGAGCCTGTAACTAATAACTCAACTGACTGTAGATGAAAATGGTTCAAGGTAATTTTTCTAACTAGATGGATAAATGTTGTGTTAATTTTAAACTATTTAAGGAATACTTTATAGTAATATATTAATAATAATAATATATTTATTTTGTTGTCGAATTATCTAGGTGCATTAAATAGGATATACATTAGATGCACTATCCTTGACATAGACAAGCCCAGGTACGGAACAAGAAAAGTTGAAGTAGCTATGAATGTTCTAGAAGTTTGCAGCTAAGATATACAATTAATTCATCTATATTTTATCTAATTGGGAAGGATCAGTTGCAGATGATAGAGTACAAAGAGATGTTTTATCAAAAAGAAGAGGTTTAAAAGTGCCATAAGGTAATAATTCTAGTTATTTCGAACTTGTTTTTGAATATATATATCAAACTTATTTTCTAACAAGACTTTTATTTATGTTAGGTTTTTATTACTTGTGTGATGCTAGATATACAAATGCAGAAGAGTTTTTAACTCTATGTAGGGGTCAACAATATCATTTGAATAATAGAAGACAAAATCATCAACCGACAATACCATAAGAATACTTTAATTATAGGCACTGATCTATTTGAAATATCATTGAGAGATGCTTTGGATTTTTTAAAATGAGATGGATGATTCTTAGAGAGAAGTCATTCTATCCAGTAAAAATGTAAGCAAGAATTGTTAATGCATGTGCTCTTCTTCATAACCATATTAGAAGAGAGATGTTAATTGAGCCAATTAAGGATGAGGTACTTGTTGGTCTTATGATAGAAGAAAATGGTAATGAAGGAGAAATAATTGATCGTACTAAGAGTACAAATGCATGGACTCAATTTAGGGATGACTTGGTGTAAGAAATGTGGAACCAATTTAGAGCTTGAAGAAATGCACAATATTGTTGTGAATTTTGCTATATATTTTATATGTTGTATTACTATTTGATGTATTCGAGACTTTTTTTATAATATTTTGTATTTTGGATGTTGTTTTCAGATTGTTTGTCTCAATATGAATCTTGTTACTATCATTTGGAATTTTTTATTCAACTTTTTGTTATTGCCATTTAGATTTGCAATATGAACATCTCTTGTCTTTTATATTAAATAATCATCTTTTAGATATAGATGCTTCTTCAAGTCAAAGGAGGAAACAAGGGAAGAAGAAATAATAGAGTGTGGAGTAAAATGCTATACTAATTAGATGTATGCTTAATTTGAAGAATAATCCTATGTGGAGGGGAGAAGATGGTAGTTTTAAGATCGAGTTCTTACTCCAGTTGGAGAACATGATGGCAAACAAGATACCTAATTATGGCATCAAGGCTTAACCACACATCCATTCGAGGTTCAAGTTGTTGAAACAACAATATGGTGCTATTTATGATATGTTGAACATGTCAGGATTTGGATGGTATGATACGAGAAAATATATTACTTATGATCAAGATGTATGGGACAACTGGATCATGGTAAATGCACAACATATTAATTAATTCTTTATTTTTATTTAATTTTTGATGCTTTAGGTATAGCTTGTTCCATTTATATTGGTTTGTTATAATAGAGTCATCCTCAAGCATCTAGTCTTTAGAATAAGCCATTCTTACACTTGGAGGAACTCTCGATCATACGAGCAATGGATTAGAGGGTTGAGGAACCTATAGAGGTAGCCACTGAAATCCTTGCAGATGTAATGAATAGTGAGAAGGAGGTCCAACTTGTAGATCCTATCAGACTTAAAAGTAACAGCTCCATTCCCCAAACTCTTATTGGTCATCCTCAACAGAGCACTTCTTCATCCTAGAACTAGTTAAGGTCAAGAAAAAGGAAGGTCTCTAACAAGGAAGATGTTGCTCTTATAGGTAATTTGGTTGAAACTATAAGCAATCTTGGAGTAATGTGTTAAGCTGAAGGAACCAGATCTAGGATTTTACAGGTAGATCTTGAAACTTTTTCAAGATCTTACAGCAGAAGACTTAAATAAATATAAAATTTATTTAAATAATCATGTAAACACCTAAATCTTAGATCTATTACATGATTAAGGCATGATATTAAATAAAAAATTAAAATCAAATAAGAAAGAAAAAGGTTGATCAAATCAACCTAGATCTACACTACATCAAATGCAAGTAAGAAGTTTATAGATCAGATCTATTACTTAAGCAAGTTAGATGTTTTAGCTTGCTGATCCGGACTTGAGAATGAAGTCATGAGCTGCACATATGTCCGACCTGTAGAAGTCATCTACACGAGCCTACGACTTCTAATCTAAAGTCCGATGCAAGAAATCAGCACAACATGCTAGTACTATGCTGATCCTTCTTCGATGGTCGATCTGATGCTCCCTTCTTCAAAATTTAGACTCTCCAAAATATGAGAAGAAAGATGAGAGTTTGTTGATCTGAGACTCTCTTAAAAAAACTCAAAAGAAATGAGGAGATATTGAAAATAAAACAGCCATAGAAGAAGACCCTTTTCTTCTTCTCTTTTCTCTCACCTAGACATCTAGTTTGGTGCCTATGGAACCCCCACGCCCAAGGACCCTCTTCCTCTAATTTTTGCATACCCCAATTATCTCCTAAAGCTCTATATTTTACAAAAAAATTAGAACATAATTCATCTAATAAATAGGAGAAAAGAAGAGTCCAAGTTAGGTCAAATTTCTAGACTAGGAATATCCAAACATGGGAACTTGTTGGGTGCCCAACTCTTGGGTGCCTCCTCCATAATTTTTGGCATGGACCAGCAAGAGAGGGTGCACAATAAAGGAGATTATTTTCATAGAAAAGAGAAGAATTAATTAAAAAAGGGGTGGTACTCAAGGGAAGATGTTTTGGTCAATAAGGATTCTATCTCATAGAATCCTAAGCAAAACCAATTCCTCCTTTAGTTTGGTCTTCCACCTAACTTCCAAATATGACTTGGAGGGAGAGAGGGGGTGTGAAAATTAGAAAGAAAGGGATTTTCCATCAAAAATATCTAAAAAATAGGTATGGAGGGCGTTGGGACCAAGGTGGCGCAAGGAGATAGGGAGTCCTAGTCACACTAGGACTCCTATTTTGACTTGATCAAATAAAATTTTTTAACCAAATAAAATTAAGATTAAACCAACCTAATTAAATAAGGTCCTAATTAATTTAAGAACTTAATTAAATTAGATTAAAATAGAATTAATTTTAATTTTTTTTCTAATCAAATTAAAAAATTGGGTTAATCCGAGTCCTAGTTATACTAGGAATAGTTCTTCCTTGCACTTGGCTTATCCAATAAACCAATTGAACTTGATCCAATCAAGCCCAAACCAAATCTAATTAAATTATATTTAATTAGACTTAATCTTAATCTATTGGCTTAATCAAAATTAAGTCAATTAGCATCAATGTACGTCTCTTACATCCAGTAACACACGATTGACGTTACTAAATGATTTAATCATGATAAATCAACAATAACATAACTATGAACCAATCGTTTTTTTATACCATAGTACAGTCATAGAACACCCATATTCATTGTTAGATATATGTGCCCTAGAAGCCAGAATTGGCTGACACTTGTAATACACTTCTAGGGGCAAAATTATAATTTTGACTATAATCAATAAAATGGGTTATTTTCTATCACATATGTGTATTTAGTGTCTGTGATACATCCTTTGAGTTAATGGTAATGATAATTCATATTTTCAAGAGTTGAAAATTTAAGACATGAATAATCATTATTAACTCATAAAATGCTCCCGACCATAGGATCATCACGAGGATGGTGATTGATCCGGAAGGTTGGTGTACAATCGCTTCTCTTTAGTAGATGAGTCTTGAGTCTACGGTGTGGAGACACCGGAGCGAGAGTACAGGTACTCGTTAGAGAACGAGGGCACTGAGCGTGACCACCTCGAGTAGTCATTAGGGAATCTACCTTCTCGTCAATGACTGACTCGATGCTGCAGTAGTGTGTCTGGTTCTTTGACCTGAGGTGCATCGGCAGTTCACCTTGAGGGTGTTATAGTTTGACTACACCATTACTCGGTCTCCTAGCCATATGGAACCCTGAGGTGTATGTTGGCTATAGCATGTTCATTGTAGGAACTGGATTGCATCAAGATGGAATCTATCTACCTCGGTGGTAGAGGAGCAGCCCTATGATAATCATGAGAATCAAGTCCAGAAGCCCATGGCCATGGCAGAGTGAAATAATAGAAAGAGTTTCTATTTAGATTTTCACATTGGACTCGAATCGAATGATTACATCATATGACAGAGACTAGGGTTTGACGAGTTCACCTTAACCCTAATCTGATCGGGGCTCAAGATAGAAGAACTTAATCACACAGGTAGCTGCACCAAGAGGTTCGCATTCAGCTCTGATGGGTTGCCACCATATACTGCTAGGTGTCACTGGTGGATTTTGGGAGCAATTAGAATGATTTAGATGATCGATCATTCTAGCTGTTCGAATCAGAAGAGTTCTGATCCATCGAAAGGAGTTTCGATGATGTCGATGATAGAGATCATGACATATCCCATTACCATACAGAACTGAACCTAACTGGGTCACACAAACAAGGGTTTGAATCTGGTGATCATCAATTGAACTGATCTAGTTCAATTGATCTGAATGAGATTCAATTAGGTTCAAGGAAATCGTGCTAGCACTCGATTGAACCTAACGTTCTTCTTTTACTATCATAAATAAGTTGTCCTGACTGAGCCAAAGGAGTTTGTGCTCAATCAGAGGCCTTCATATGGTCTGACTGGAGGTTGTCCAAGTCAGAAAAGGTTGTCTTATTTTGTAAGACATTACCTGCCATTTTTGGTCACCTGCCATTTCTTGTTCTTTGACTTTGGTCAAAAGTCTACCTTTGACTGGTCAAACGTTGACCATTGACACTTTGACTTTTGACCACATGTCATGCACCTATTGGAGAGCTGGTGGGGGCCTGTCCCCCTGCCAGAACCTGGCAAGGAGAGAGGGCGCACGCCACCCTAGGCGTGTGCCCAAGTTGGAGGCGCCTAGGAGTCCTTGTTGGACAAGGACTCCATCTCCCTTTTGGATTCCAATTAGAGTTCTTCTAAGAATCCAACTTTGACTGGTCTTAGGCACCCTCTAAGGAGGAATCCAGGGGACTCTATTCCCAACCAATCAGATTTAGATCTGATTTCACAAAGGGTTGTGATTGGTTGGGAAGGAAGAGGAGTTGGATCACAGCTTAGTCTATAAATAAGACCCTGCGCCCAACTCAAATTAATGAGAATGATTGAATCATAATTTCCCACGCCCCAAGGCTGCCTCTCCCCTCCTTCTCCATGCCAAACCACTCTTCTCCCCTTGCTCTCCACGTCCAAAAGGAGTTTTGGATTTTTGGTTGGTGCGATTCAGATCAAGAGAAAGGCGATCAAAAGCAAGAAGGCTGCGCTGCTGCAAAAGGACGACTGCTGATCTTCAAAAGGAGTTTTGAAGATCCTCCAGATCAGATCCAGATCTGATTTTTGGAGGTGTGATAGAGAAGAAGAGGATCTCCAGATCCAACCCTGAGTGGATACCGGTAGAGGCCAGGCGCTTGCGTGGCTAAGATCCAGAACCTTCCGCTGCAAACAGGATCATCAACAGGGTAATAGGATTACCCAAATCAGGTAAATTAAATTTGATTTAATTTATCTTATTTTATTTTATTTATTAAAATAATAAGAATCAGATCTGAAACATATCAAGATCTGATTAGATCAAGAGAAAAAATTTTTGAAATATATCTCTTGATCTGATCAGATCTGAACGAACCTGGACCGGGAAATCAGGATTTCCCTTCAACTGGTATCAGAGCCATGGTTCTAAAATTATTTAGATCTGATTTTAAATTTATTTTAATTAGAAAATAAAGTGATTTCAGATGTCACATGAGATGTGATCAGATCTGAAATCAAAAAAATTAAAATTAAATGATTTGGATCTAAGATTAGAAGATATGCATGACTAGTTCTAGAATAGAATAGTTCTATAGAATAGTTCTTGCATGTTTTTGATTTAATCTGATTAAATCATATTTTAGATCTTCTTATTTACTATTTTTTGATATTATAAGTGTTATAATAACATCTGAAAAATAGCAAATAAAAATTATTTAATTTTAAATATCATATGAGATATGATTAGATGCATGTCTAGACTAGTTGTAGAATAGTTCTACATAATTGTCTAGATTAGAATTTATTTTGATTAGATCAATTTAAATCTAATTTTTTAGATTATTATGAGATAATTTAGATCTGAAAAATATGCATGATTTGATACATGAGATGTATGCAAAATATGCCATGATTAGATCTAATTTGTATATGAGATATATGATATAGATCTAAAACTGTTTTGTAGTATTGCATGTTCCTGATTAAGGCGTTCCTCTTGGCCGTCCGGTCATAAGAACGAAGAAGGGTTTAAAGGCCCTCTCTTTCCATTCGATGGGGTGTTCTTATGATGTGTAGGGGTGCTGCGTGTTCGTCCTTAATCAGAAACCCAAAACTTACTTTCTGCAAAACCCTAGATCCTGAAACCCTAGGATTTATTGTGCATATTTTGTTTATGAACCCTACTTAATTAAGAATTAAGTTTATGGAATATTAATTAGGTCTAAAATTGAGAATTTCAGATCTAAGACATATTCATAATACTGGGTTCGGGCTTGGGTAGCTCAATTAGGTCTAAGCGGTTGATCAAACCGAATCAAGAGTTGGTTAGATGGGATCAACAATGCTTAAATTGACCAGCCTAATAGGATTAAGTCTGGGTCAAGATCGAGTCACGATCAAGCAAGACCTAATTAGGCTCAGAGGTTAGAGTCTGGATTGTAGGCTAACCCAATTGGTTCTGACTCAACAATTTGGTGTCTAAGGTAAGTTTGGCACATACGACCGACTGGTTTTTAATTGGAAGCTACTCGACCTGAATGCGTTCTTGTACGAGTTAATGGCATATTCCTTCCACCGGTCTCACTTACCTGGCCATATCTGTTGACACAGTTCTGATCTGAGGTGGTCAATAATCCGAGCTAACCCATGCCACTAGGTTAGTCATAATTGTTATGACTAATGCCAAGTCTAGTTTAATGAGACCTGAATCAATTCTCCCTAAGAAAAGATTAAGTCTGAGGTCTTCCACCATTGTAGATGTGCGGGCCCTTCCCGGGGTTGATTGTTCTCGGCTGGATACAGTGGCTCAGTTGCACCGGGAAGATGCAACCATGTCTATTAGGCATTGGATGCTATGGGCTGGAGGATGAGTTGGGCTCAATATTTCGGATACGGTGAGAGACTCAATTAGGAACCCAGTCTATGCAAATGGTGGGTCTGACTTAACTAAGGAGTGGATCAATATTTCGGATACGGTGAGATTCATGAATTAGAGACCAAGTTTGGGTGCACCATGATTAGAGAATCATTGAACAAGAGTTGTTCACTCATTGGCTAACCCATCACCAATAACTGTTAGGTGAGGTGATGAGTCAGTTGGTGAGACCGCACCACCCACTAGAAATCATTAATCGTGGAGATTTTCGCATCTCTACAGAGGGAGTGTAGGGATCCGAGAAAATAGTGGGAGCTAATTTGTTTAAAAATAAAATCCCTAAACAAATTGGTCAAGTCAAAATTACAGTATCTAACTAGAATCTTTGACTCTCTACAGGAAAATGTCTGCGTCCAACCCATTGGCACGTATCCTGGACACACATAGACTGACTGGACCCAATTATAAAGATTGGCTCAGGAACTACAAAATTATTTTGGGTTCAGAGAAGTTAACCCATGTTTTGGACCAGGACCCTCCCACCTTACCAGCCCGTCCATCCTGTTGAACAGAGAGCGTCTCTGGAAAAATGGATTGACGAAGATAATAAGGCCAGATATTACATGTTGGGCTCGATGTCTGATGAGCTCCAGCGCCAACATGAAGGATATCGGGACTGCTCGCCAAATGTTGGCTCACCTGCAGGAGATGTTTGGTGAACAGAGTCGCGCAGCCAAATATCAAGTCACGAAATGACTTTTTAAGGCTAAGATGCGTGATGGGCAGTCAGTCCAAGATCACTGTCTGACAATGATCAAGGACATGGAAGAGCTTGAGAAGCTCGGTGTGAAGTTAGACTTGGACCTGCAGAACGATATTATTCTGCAATCCTTGACTGATGCATATGGGCAATTCATCATGAATTACCACATGCATAAACTTCAAAATTCCTTGGCCGAAGTTAATGAATATGCTGGTTACCGCTGAGCTTTCTATGAAAGGTTCTAAAGGCTCAGTTCTTGCTATGGAACGGACTTCTTCCAAAAGAAAGTCTTATGGAAAGAAAAAGAAGTCTGTGAAAAAGCAGCAAAAGGTGGAAGGATCAAAGAAGAAGAAGGCAGAACCGAAGAATGAAAGGCCGATGGTCAAAGGAAAGTGTTTCCATTGCAACAGCGACGGCCATTGGAAGCGGAACTGCCCTACTTACCTGGCCACCCTGAAGAACAAGAAGGAAGGTCCTTCTGGAGGTATGCTCGTTATTGAGTCTAACCTTACGGTTTCTTCTGCATCCAGTTGGGTGCTTGACTCTGGTTCTAGTGCTCATCTGTGCACTTTCATGCAGGGTCTTGAGGATAGCAGGAGGCTGAGGGATGGAGACATGATCCTACGCATCGGTAATGGAGCAAGAGTTGCTGCAGTAGCCGTGGGAACATACCCTCTTCGATTACCATCTGGTTTAGACTTAGTTTTGAAAGACTGTTATTATGTGCCTGCAGCTAGCAGGAATTTGATTTCTGTTTCATGCTTAGCACAAGAAGGCTATGTGATTACCTTCTTTAAGGACCATTGTAACATTCTTTATGAAAGAAATAAAATTGCAAATGGTTTCCTTATTAATGGTCTTTATCAGCTACATATTGATGTACCTATTCTAACTATCGAGCAAAACGTGAATGCCAAACGACCTAGGGATAGTCCAAACGACAGATATCTATGGCACCTGAGATTAGGTCATATAGCAGAAGATAGGATCAACAAATTGGAGAAAAATGGGCTATTGAGTCCATTGACTTTCGAGTCATATCCAACTTGTGAATCTTGTCTTCAAGGCAAAATGACTAAACTCCCTTTTGTTGGACATGGGGAGAGGGCCACAGATCTCCTTGCCCTAGTACATACTGATGTGTGCGGCCCATTTGATGTGCCGGCTAGAGG
>QRFJ01001731.1:0-7500 GCA_006176705.1 Cocos nucifera
TTTTCCATTTTTCGGTTATGTATGGAAAGATAGAAATAAAATGACTACAATTTTGGGTATTCACTTAATTTTGTTAGGTATAGGTGCTTTTCTTCTAGTACTCAAGGCTCTTTATTTTGGGGGCGTATATGATACCTGGGCCCCTGGGGGGGGAGATGTAAGAAAAATAACCAACTTAACACTTAGCCCAAGTGTTATATTTGGTTATTTACTAAAATCTCCTTTTGGGGGAGAAGGATGGATTGTTAGTGTGGACGATTTAGAAGATATAATTGGAGGACATGTATGGTTAGGTTCCATTTGTATACTTGGTGGAATTTGGCATATCTTAACCAAACCCTTTGCATGGGCTCGCCGTGCATTTGTATGGTCTGGAGAGGCTTACTTGTCTTATAGCTTAGGTGCTTTATCTGTTTTTGGTTTCATCGCTTGTTGTTTCGTATGGTTCAATAATACCGCTTATCCTAGTGAGTTTTACGGACCCACCGGGCCAGAAGCTTCTCAAGCTCAAGCATTTACCTTTCTAGTTAGAGACCAACGTCTTGGAGCTAACGTGGGGTCCGCCCAAGGACCTACTGGTTTAGGTAAATATCTAATGCGTTCCCCGACCGGGGAGGTTATTTTTGGAGGAGAAACTATGCGTTTTTGGGATCTTCGTGCTCCCTGGTTAGAACCCCTAAGGGGTCCCAATGGTTTGGACTTGAGTAGGCTGAAAAAAGACATACAACCTTGGCAAGAACGACGTTCGGCAGAATATATGACTCATGCTCCTTTAGGTTCTTTAAATTCAGTGGGTGGCGTAGCTACCGAGATCAATGCAGTCAATTATGTCTCTCCTAGAACCTGGTTAGCGACCTCTCATTTTGTTCTAGGATTCTTCCTATTTGTGGGGCATTTGTGGCATGCGGGAAGGGCCCGTGCAGCTGCAGCAGGGTTTGAAAAAGGAATCGATCGTGATTTGGAACCTGTTCTTTCCATGACCCCCCTTAGCTGAGATTTTCTTATTTATATCTATTCTATTGTTTTTTTCTGTTCTGGCTCGGCTATCCCACCTAGCCGAGCCATCCCCTTTTATGAAATAAAAGGGGCCAGGCCAAACGAATAAAGAAACAAATTTTTTTAACAAACAAAAGGAGAGAGAGGGATTCGAACCCTCGATAGTTCGTTGTTCAGAACTATACCGGTTTTCAAGACCGGAGCTATCAACCACTCGGCCATCTCTCCCAGAGGTAATCTCTATTTTATTCCTACGAATAGAACATGACCATATGAGATGATACGCTAACTATCCGTAGAAACATCCCAGATGCGAATCCATATTTCGATGTATCTATCTGTATACTATATGCATAGTATATATGCATGATCCAGTATGTTTGTTTGTGAAGAAAATACTAAACTTCCCTCGACTCCATGTCCGAATAGAGTGGTAATAAATTTTACCGAATCAATTGATTCATGTCAAATCCCTCCATGATGCATTTTATTACATACAATTTTGACTAAGCGAGGGATCAAATGGTATAGTTCATTTGTTGGTAGCTTGGAGGATTACAAACATGACTATTGCTTTCCAATTAGCTGTTTTTGCATTAATTGCGACTTCATCAATCTTACTGATTAGTGTACCCGTTGTATTTGCTTCTTCTGATGGTTGGTCAAGTAACAAAAATGTTGTATTTTCCGGTACATCATTATGGATTGGATTAGTCTTTCTGGTAGCTATCCTTAATTCTCTCATCTCTTGAACTTATTTGGTATTTCCCCGATCCAAAAATGAAATGCCACTCCTTCTACCTTCTAATAAATTCGGATTGTGAGACATTAAGATTCAATCTGAGTTACGAAAAAAAATTATATTATAGTATCTGAGTATCCGGCCCTGCACAAATATGATCCAGACGCATATATGATATATGATATATGTCATATATGTGTGGACATATGTGTGCGTATCAGGAACGAAGAAAATGCGGATATGGTTGAATGGTAAAATTTCTCTTTGCCAAGGAGAAGATGCGGGTTCGATCCCCGCTATCCGCCCACGATGAAGTAATGTACTATGATAAAAGATAAAAAATTCGGTATGGTTGACTACTATACTAACTACTATACTAACTACTATACTAACTACTATAGTAGTTAGTATAGTAGTTCTATCTTCCCCCTTCTTTGCCTACCCCCCAAAAAAGGAAAAAAAAATGGTCATTAATTACTAGGTAACAGAATTACACCTAAAAATCAAATTTTTTGACAAAAAAATGTTGCGGAGACAGGATTTGAACCCGTGACCTCAAGGTTATGAGCCTTGCGAGCTACCAAACTGCTCTACTCCGCGCTGAAGAACTGGGAACCAATGGACCAAAAAAAAATTGGTTGGATACACCCCTCTACCATATCTATACAAATAGAATAGTCCATTTATACAGAATGGTAAAGAGGGCCCCTCTATGATCATAGATCATAGAGATCTATACAAATAGAAACGATATTTTTTTCCTTACCAACTTGATCTTGTTGCGCCCGGTAACAAACATGCATGAACCATTTCTCGAAGTATGTGTCCAGATAGCCCAAAGTCTCGATAGTTAGCTCTAGGTCTTCCAGTCAAAAAACAACGTCGATGAAGACGTATAGGTGCACTATTACGTGGTGGGGATTGCAATTTTCCATGAATTTCCCATTTTTCACTCAACGATGGAACTTCGCTTATTTTTTTTTTTGAAGATCGACGAATCAAATGATATTTCTGTTCCAATTTCTGCCGCTTCTTCTCCCTCTGAATCAAACTTTTTCTTGCCATAATGTTCAGTTCCTATTATTATCAGTTATTATTATCAATAATACAGTTCGGATCCTAGATGTAAAAATACAAGAAGGCAAATCCTCCCTCTCCATTGAAACAAATGAGATTGTTGCTGATACAGTACATAAAAAAAACGAAATTAACCAAATTTTCCTGATGTAGAGGCAATCAAGAAAGCTGCATAAGTGAATATATAACCTACGGAAAAGTGGGCTAATCCAACCAATCTTGCTTGCACAATGGAAAGAGCCACTGGCTTATCTCTCCATCGAATTAAATTAGCCAAAGGTGTGCGTTCATGAGCCCATGCTAAAGTTTCAATCAATTCCTGCCAATATCCACGCCAGGATATTAAGAACATAAATCCAGTAGCCCAAACAAGATGTCCAAATAAGAACATCCACGCCCATACCGATAAACTATTCATACCAAAAGGGTTATACCCATTGATAAGTTGTGAAGAGTTTAACCATAGATAATCTCTTAACCATCCCATCAAATAAGTGGAGGATTCATTAAATTGTGAAACGTTACCCTGCCATAATGTGATGTGTTTCCAATGCCAATAAAAAGTAACCCATCCAATGGTATTTAACATCCAGAAAACTGCCAAATAAAATGCGTCCCAAGCCGAAATATCACAAGTACCGCCGCGTCCTGGGCCGTCGCAAGGAAAACTATAACCGAAATCCTTTTTATCTGGCATTAACTTGGAACCACGTGCATCTAAAGCACCTTTTACTAAAATCAATGTAGTTGTATGCAAACCTAGAGCAATAGCATGATGAACCAAGAAATCTCCAGGACCTATTGTTAAGAAGAGCGAATTACTATTCTCATTAACAGCATTCAACCAGCCAGGTAACCATATGCTTTGACCAGCATTGAATGCTGGACCATTCGTTGAAGATAAGAGTACATCGAACCCATATGAAGTCTTACCATGAGCGGATTGTATCCATTGGGCAAATATGGGTTCGATCAAGATTTGTTTTTCCGGAGTACCAAAAGCGAGCATGACGTCGTTATGAACATAAAGGCCCAAGGTATGGAACCCGAGAAACAGGCTGGCCCAACTTAAATGAGATTTGATAGCTTCTTTATGGTCTAACATTCTTGCCAATACATTATCCTCATTCTGTTCCGGATTGTAATCTCTAATGAAGAATATAGCTCCATGAGCAAAGGCTCCTGTCATGATGAACCCTGCGATGTATTGGTGATGAGTATATAAGGCAGCTTGAGTAGTAAAGTCTTGTGCTATGAATGCATAAGCAGGTAAAGAGTACATGTGTTGAGCTACTAAGGAAGTAATAACCCCTAAAGAGGCTAGAGCAAGACCTAATTGAAAATGAATCGAATTATTGATTGTGTCATAAAGACCCTTATGCCCACGTCCTAATCGACCCCCCGGAGGAATATGTGTTTCTAAAAGATCTTTGATACTGTGTCCAATTCCGAAGTTAGTTCTATACATATGACCAGCAACGAGAAAAATAAATGCAATAGCTAAATGATGATGAGCAATATCGGTCAACCATAAACTTTGCGTTTGTGGATGGAATCCCCCAAGAAGGGTTAGAATGGCAGTTCCGGCTCCTTGGGAAGTACCAAATAAATGACTACTCGAATCAGGGTTTTGAGCATAAAGATTCCACTGACCCGTAAAAAGTGGTCCCAACCCTTGAGGATACGGTAATACGTCTAAGAAATTATTCCATCTGACGTACTCTCCCCTGGATCCGGGAATAGCGATATGAACTAAATGTCCTGCCCAAGCCAAGGAACTTACTCCGAAAAGTCCTGACAAATGATGATTGAGACGAGATTCGGCATTTTTGAACCACGAAACACTTGGTTTCCATTTGGGTTGTAGATGTAACCAACCCGCTATTAAGGATATAGCAGAAAGAAATAATAGAAAAAGAGCTCCTGTATAAAGATCCTCATTGGTGCGCAATCCGATTGTATACCACCACTGATAAACACCGGAATAAGCGATATTCACTGGGCCGATAGCACCCCCTCGAGTAAAGGCTTCTACAGCTGGTTGACCAAAATGAGGATCCCAAATTGCATGAGCAATAGGTCTTACATGTAAAGGGTCCTGTATCCATGACTCAAAATTTCCTTGCCAAGCTACATGAAACAGATTTCCGGACGTCCACAGAAAGATTATTGCTAACTGCCCAAAATGAGAAGCAAAAATGTTCTGATAAAGACGTTCCTCAGTAATATCATCATGACTCTCGAAGTCATGTGCGGTAGCAATACCAAACCAAATACGACGAGTAGTGGGGTCCTGAGCTAAGCCGAGGCTAAACCTCGGAAATCTTAATGCCATAATGCCTTTCAAATCCTCCTAGCCATTATCCTACTGCAATAATTCTTGCTAAGAAGAATGCCCATGTTGTGGCAATTCCACCCAGAAGGTAATGGGTTACTCCTACAGCACGTCCTTGTACAATGCTCAAGGCTCTAGGCTGAGTAGCAGGAGCAACTTTTAATTTGTTATGAGCCCAAACGATGGATTCAATGAGTTCTTGCCAATAACCACGGCCACTGAATAGAAACATTAAACTGAAAGCCCAGATAAAATGAGCACCTAAGAAAAAAAGACCATATGCGGATAATGAAGAACCATAAGACTGAATTACCTGAGATGCCTGTGCCCATAAGAAATCTCGGAGCCACCCATTAATAGTAATGGAACTCTGTGCAAAGTTTCCTCCTGTGATATGAGTTACCACCCCTTGATCACTTATAGTACCCCAAACATCCGACTGCATTTTCCAACTGAAATGGAAAATGACTACCGAAATTGCATTGTACATCCAGAATAGACCTAAGAAGACATGATCCCAGGCGGATACTTGACATGTCCCCCCTCTTCCAGGTCCATCACAAGGGAAACGAAAACCAAGATTTGCTTTATCGGGTATCAAACGGGAACTGCGAGCAAATAGAACACCTTTCAGTAGTATCAATACAGTCACATGGATCGTAAATGCATGAATGTGATGGACCAAAAAATCTGCGGTTCCTAATGGAATAGGTAACAAAGCTACTTTGCCGCCTACTGCTACTAACTCACCACCCCCCCAAGTTAAGCTGGTACTTGTTGTTGCACCAGGAGCTGTTATCCCAGGTGCTAAAGCATGAATGTTTTGTACCCATTGAGAAAAGATGGGTTGTAATTGTATAGCGGTATCTGAAAACATATCTTGGGGCCGCCCTAAAGCGCTCATGGTATCATTATGAATATACAAGCCAAAACTGTGAAAACCTAGAAATATACATGCCCAGTTAAGATGTGATATGATTGCATCGCGGTGCCTAAGGACACGATCTAATAGATCGTTGTATCGAGTAGTTGGATCATAGTCTCTTACCATAAAAATGGCTGCATGTGCAGCAGCACCAACTATGAGAAATCCACCGATCCACATGTGATGTGTGAACAACGAAAGTTGTGTACCATAATCAATAGCTAGGTATGGATAGGGGGGCATGGAATACATATGGTGAGCTACAACAATGGTTAAAGAACCTAACATAGCCAGGTTAAGAGATAATTGAGCATGCCATGACGTTGTTAGGATTTCATATAGGCCCTTATGGCCCTGGCCTGTAAATGGACCTTTATGAGCCTCTAAAATGTCTTTAAGGCCATGACCGATGCCCCAGTTGGTCCTATACATATGACCAGCGATCAGGAAAAGAATAGCAATAGCTAAATGATGGTGTGCAATATCGCTCAGCCATAGGCCCCCTGTTATTGGATCTAATCCTCCACGAAAACTCAGGAATTCCGCGTATTTTGACCAATTCAAGGTGAAAAGGGGGGTTGCTCCCTCGGCAAAACTGGGATAAAGTTGAGCCAAAAGGTCCCGATTCAAGATAAATTCATGAGGAAGTGGTATCTCTTTAGGATCAACTCCAGCATCGAGAAATTGGTTAATCGGTAAAGATACATGGATTTGGTGTCCCGCCCAAGAGAGAGACCCAAGTCCTAGTAACCCCGCTAAGTGGTGATTCAACATAGATTCTACATCTTGGAACCAAGCCAATTTTGGGGCAGCTTTGTGATAATGGAACCAACCGGCAAAAAGCATTAACGATGCAAAGACCAATGCACCAATTGCGGTACAATAGAGTTGTAATTCACTAGTTATTCCAGATGCTCGCCAAATCTGAAAAAAACCGGAGGTTATTTGTATTCCTCGGAAACCCCCGCCCACATCACCATTCAATATTTCTTGACCTACTATTGGCCAAACTACCTGGGCACTGGGTCCAATATGAGTAGGATCACTTAGCCATGCTTCATAATTGGAAAAACGGGCGCCATGGAAGTACATGCCACTCAGCCAAAGAAAGATAATGGAGAGTTGACCAAAATGAGCACTAAATACTTTTCGGGAGATCTCCTCCAAATCACTGGTATGACTATCGAAATCGTGAGCATCAGCATGTAGGTTCCAGATCCAAGTGGTAGTATCAGGGCCCTTAGCTATTGTTCTTGAGAAATGGCCGGGTCTGGCCCATTCCTCGAAAGACGTTTTTATAGGATCCCTATCTACAACAATTTTCACTTCTGGTTCCGGCGAACGAATAATCATTAAGTCCTCCTCTTTCCGGACAACATATACAAAGAAACCCGCCAACAGTCAAGTTTTTAGTGAACCTCTGAA
>QRFJ01001731.1:10000-73464 GCA_006176705.1 Cocos nucifera
CTTATCAATAAAATTTACATTTATCCGAGATCTAGGCATAATTAGCAATCCTTTCTATAATCTATAATTAGAATTCTTTTCATTACCCTTCGGGGAAAATGATCCCACAAACAAAGGAATTGTACAATACGAAATAACATAAAACAGACTAATTCTAAAAATGTGGACCTTCCGCTCAAATTGTCCCATTTTGTTTGGACAAGGAGAGATATGAAATATTTGAATCAGATTGGATTTCATTACAATTTCATAGTATACCAATGAACGGAACTATTACTATTTCATCTAAGATTTCATCTAAGTTGAATAACCAAGGACTTTCTTTTACTACGGATTTTGATAACTCGAGAAGTTTTGATTTGGTTATGATCCAAAGAGGAAAAAGAATAATTATTCCATGATAAAATAGAGTAGAGTAACCATCCGTTTTGTTTACATGACGATCCATGGGGTAGCTGATGAGAGAAGTTGGTGTTGAGAAATAGGAAATTTGAAAGGAATTATTCCTATGGAACCATTGATCGGTCATACCTGTACTGCAATAATATGAATGACTCGCTATTCACTCGGTTTCTGGTCAATAATAAGATTATGTAGGAGAGATGGCCGAGTGGTTCAAGGCGTAGCATTGGAACTGCTATGTAGGCTTTTGTTTACCGAGGGTTCGAATCCCTCTCTTTCCGTTTCTGTTAATTCACCAACGTGACCGACCACAATGTATCAAATCAAATAACAACTGATACCATTATTCCAGCAATAAGACTTTTATTTGATAGAAATTCTCTATTTCAGAAATTCTCTATTCCTAATTACATTACTGCGGTACGTAAAATACAAATATCGGAAAGAACAAAAAAGAAAAAAAAATCCTACTGCTGATCCATTTGTAATACGTGAATGAGAAAAATGCGGATCAAGGCCCTTAGATCTATTTACTTCGTCGAAAAGAGGGCAAAATTCTCTGAATCTTTCTTTCTTATTTTCGTTAGGTTCAAGTCTGGCGGGAATAATATTCTACGACTAACAACTCATTTATTTTCAAACCGATCCATTTACTATCTATTATTTGATTTACTAATCCTTTATATTGGAATGAGTCAATAGTCAAATGTTTTGGCAATTCCTCGGGGGGGGGTGAAGCAATATAATTTTGAATCAGAGCTTTCGATCTTTGTTTATCCTTCGTAGTAATAATATCTCGGGGTTTGCAACGATAACTTGGTATATCCACTATACGACCATTAACTAAAATATGTCTATGGTTAACTAATTGCCTAGCTCCAGGAATGGTCGAAGCCATACCCAATCGAAAAAGGATGTTATCCAAACGCATTTCAAGTAGTTGTAGTAAAACCTGACCTGTTGACCCTTTGGCTTTTCCAGCGATATGTACATATCTAACTAATTGTCGCTCCGTCAGACCATAATGAAAACGCAATTTCTGTTTTTCTTCTAGACGAATACGATATTGCGATCTTTTCCCAGAACGCAATTGGGTTTTAAGATCACTTCCGGATTTAGGTCTTTTACTAGTTAGTCCTGGTAAAGTCCCCAGACGGCGTATTTTTTTGAAACGAGGTCCTCGATAACGAGACATAAAGACTCCTTTTTTTATTTTATTGAAATTTCATTTTACAGAATAAATCTTAAATTAAGACTGAACTAAAGGATAAACAAAGCAAAGCTAAATTTACTGAAGTATTACAAAGTAGAATGAAATGAATTCTATTAATATCCGGATTTTTTGTATATGTATATATAGGAAGTTGAGGCTCCGTTTTATGATTTGTTCTGTAGAGATCTAATTGCTCCAATCCATTTTTTATTCATAGTTACAAGTTACCACGACATAATAGATCGGTGATCCAACATTTTGAGAAAAGGAGAGATTATCAATCATGGAAAAATCGATAGAGAAAAAAAAAAGCCAGCTATCGGAATCGAACCGATGACCATCGCATTACAAATGCGATGCTCTAACCTCTGAGCTAAGCGGGCTCACATAACAGAAATAGAAATAGTATAACAAATAGAAATAGTGTATAGGAATTCAGGAAACTGCTGGATCTTAGCTTAGGGCTATTAGCTATTAATTTAATATGAACTATATAGTTCATATTCATAGTTCTATTGTTATATATATATCATTATATATATATATCATTAGATATATTAGTTATATCTAATATTATTAGTTATATTAGTTATAACTAATTACATTAATTATTATTTATACATTCTATTCTTTTTTTTATGCATTTTATACATTTTATTTATATATTTATACATTCTATTTATATTTTTTAATATGTATATATATATATGTTAATGAATATGTATATATAATTATATATATAATTATTAATTAAAATTGAAAATTATAAATTATGATTATAAAAAATCTAATTATTTCTTAATATAATATAAAATTTATTTATTTCTTAAACTTAAAGTAAAGCAGTTATAGCAATAATTATAACGTATAGCGAGCGGATCGGTCCTAAGAAAAGATAAAGATAAGATAAGGATAAAGATAGAATCCAAATTAGAATGAGACATTCTTCTGGTTTCATTCGGAAAAGGAAGAGATAGGACGAAAAAAAAAAAAAGAAGAATGAATATCGACCGTTCCAGTATTCCAAATCGCACTGTAAAAAAGAAAGGGAGGGAGAAACATATATATATGGGATATATCTATCCATATTGAATTGCGGATACATCAATGATAGAATCATTTCTGATTGAAACAAGGTTTATCCAATAGAAATAAACTGATAGAGGATCGCCAAAAAAATCAAATAGAAGCATACACTTTTTCGATATGGGAATCATTATCTAATGAATTCAACGGTTCCAAAATAAATGAAAGAGATGGGTGGAATTCCAACTGGATCTTGGTCTCAAATCAAAAGGGGATATGGCGAAATTGGTAGACGCTACGGACTTGATTGGATTGAGCCTTGGTATGGAAACCTACTAAGTGGTAACTTCCAAATTCAGAGAAACCCTGGAATTAAAAATGGGCAATCCTGAGCCAAATCCTTATTTTGAGAAAACAAGGGTTTATAAAACTAGAATAAAAAAGGATAGGTGCAGAGACTCAATGGAAGCTGTTCTAACGAATGGAGTTGACTACGTTGTGTTGGTAGCTGGAATTCCTCTATCGAAATTACAGAAAGGACGGCCCTATATAATATATCTAATACGTACGTATACATACTAACATATCAAACGATTAATCACGACCCGAATCTATCGAATATATATATATGAAAGAAAAAATTCAGAGTTATTGTGAATCCATTCCAATCGAAGTTGAAGGAAGAATCGAATATTCAGTGATCAAATCATTCATTCCAGAGTTTGATAGATCTTTTGAAAAACTGATTAATCGGACGAGAATAAAGAGAGAGTCCCGTTCTACATGTCAATACCGACAACAATGAAATTTATAGTAAGAGGAAAATCCGTCGACTTTAGAAATCGTGAGGGTTCAAGTCCCTCTATCCCCAACAAAAAGTCCATTTTACTTCCTAACTATTTATCCTCTTTTTTTCATCAGTGGTTCAAACAAAATTCACTATCTTTCTTTCTCATTCACTCTACTCTTTCACAAATGGATCCGAGGAGAAATCTTTGGATCTTATCCCAATTTGGATAGATATGATACCTGTACAAATGAACATATATGGGCAAGGAATCTCTATTATTGAATCATTCACATTTCATATCATTATCCTTACATTTATTAGATAAAATTTTTGAATACTTTACTTTTACTTTATTTAATACTTTACTTTATTTAGATTTAGTCCCTTTAATTGACATAGATACAAGTACTCTACTAGGATAATGCACGGGAAATGGTCGGGATAGCTCAGTTGGTAGAGCAGAGGACTGAAAATCCTCGTGTCACCAGTTCAAATCTGGTTCCTGACACATGAATAATATATCGGATAGATATTCATACAAATTAATCGAGACAGATCAGGATATATATTCGTTAATAGTCAAGAGCATGATACATACTTATTCATCTAGCGTATAGATATATACCTCCATTTTTAGAGATGGGTAAAAAATATATGTATGGTTATGGTAAAGAACTAAAGTGGGATTATGTTCCCTTTTTTTTGTTTCTTTTTTCTTTCTTGTTTGTTCATATTGTGCTTTCTCTCACTCAAAAAGAGTGCTAAGTCTTCATATATATATATCAAAAAAAAAGAAAAAAGTTAAAAAAAAAACTTAAAAAAAGTATAGAGGGGTTGAAGAATAGGAATAGACAGGATGCATTTCAGACACAGTACAAATAAAATTCAATCCCTTTTTATTTCGGAATTTCGCTTTTTCTTTTCTATTTATTCTATTTCTTCACTCTTGCTTACGTTACTTTCCGAGGTCTGTCTAAGTGATGTGCGCGGTACAAAGTTCATGGTGCAGAACTCTTTTGATTCATCTTTTTGTTTCTGCTCATACAAAATAGATATTATCTTTTCAAAATTCAGGAATAGCAATGAAGCCTTTTTTAGGCCTATCCATAATACGAATTAGAATCCAGTTACTCTGTTTCATCTAGAACAGAACGTAAAAATATTCCTTGACTTGAATGAAATCTGGAGTTGTGTCGTATAAGTGAACATTAGTTTCCTTATCATTCAATGAGCATCTTGTATTTCATAGAAATTTGGGGTAATATAGTCCTTACGTAAGGGCCAGCCTATCCAACTTTCAGGCATCAAGATACGTTTAAGGCGTGGATGATTATCATAAGAGATTCCCAACATATCATAAGATTCGCGTTCTTGAAAATCAGCACTTTTCCAAATCCAGAAAACAGACGAGATTCTAGGATTATTCCTTGGGACAAATACTTTTATGCATACTTCTTCTGGTTTATCTACACCATATTGTATTCTCGTAAGATGATACACACTAGCTAAAAATCCGCCTGGTGCTACATCATAGGCACACTGGGAGCGTAAATAATTGTAACCGTATACATATGAAATGACAGCAATGGACCAACATCGGCATTGCACTGCACAAGCCAAAGAGGAACATGTGATAGCCAGATTGATATGGCTTTGGAGATTCAGTCTCATATGCCCTGGTGATAGCAAATGGAGACTCCTACACCTATGAGGAGGCTATAGAGAGCCAAGATAGAGATAGGTGGGTTCAAGCTATGGCAGAGGAAATGCAGTCTCTCCAAAAGAGTCAGACATGGCGTTTGGTGCAATTGCCATAGGAGAAGAAACCCATTGGATGCAAATGGATTTTTCAATGCAAAGAGGAGCCTTTAGAGTAGGGAGGTATCAGGTACAAAGCAAGATTGGTGGCCAAAGGGTACTTCTAAAAGAAAGGCATTGATTTCAGCGAAGTTTTCTCTCTGATCGTCAGGCATACATCTATCAGGATGCTGCTAAGCATCGTTGCAGCTCAGGACTTGGAGTTAGAGTAGATGGATGTTAAGATGGCATTTTTTCATGGATATCTAGAGGAGAGCATCTACATGTAGCAGCCACCAGGGTTCACAGAGAATAGAATAGAAGAGAAGGTATGTTTGCTATAGAAGATGCTGTACGAGCTAAAGCAGTTATCGAGGCAGTGGTACAAGCGCTTCGATACCTTCGTGAAGAGCATCGACCTTTCTAGGTATGAATTTAATCCTTGTGTGTATGTTCAATCTCTAGAGGATGGGTCTAGGATGTTCTTACTCTTATATGTAGATGATATGATGATAGCATGCAAGAGTAAGAAAGTTGTGTAGAAACTAAAGGCTGCATTATCTCGGGAGTTCGAGATAAAGGATTTTGGGTCTACGATGAAGATCTTAGGCATGAAAATTCTCAAAAATTAGGATAAGAAGGTGCTGCATTTATTCTAAGGTGGTTACATTCGAAAGGTCTTAGAAAAATTTGGGATGAAAGAAGCCATACCGACAGCGCTACCACTTGCCGATAATTTTAGACTTTCAAAGACTATGTCACCACAAACTGAGGAGGAGATTATAGATATGGAGAGAGTCCCATACACTGCTGGTGTGAGAAGTTTTATGTACACCATGGTGTGTTGTAGGTTAGACAGATCCCATGCAGTGAGTCAGGTGAGCAGATTCATAGCACAACCTGGCAGGGAGCATTGACGAGCACTGAAGAATATCTTCAAGTATTTGATGGATACAATTAGAGTAGGTATCACCTATGGATAGCTGGAAGATGTCAAGGGTTGCTTCAACATGTCCAAGAAGTGTCAGGGTTTGGTAGAAGGGTTTGTGGATGCGGATTTTGGTGGAGATATGGACACTCGGCGTTCGACGATAAGGTTCATGTTTTGCTCAAATGGAGGTCTCATTTCATGCAGATCATGCTTGCAGCCCATCATGGCCTTATCTACCACTGAGGAAGAGTACATCGGTATTACAAAAGCTACAAAAGAGGCTTTATGGTCGAAAGGATTGGCGTTGGAGATGGGCCTTGCTCATAAGGCCGTTAAGATGCACTGCGACAGCCAGAGTGCACTGTTACTTACTTAGAATTCAGTCTACCATGCAAGGACGAAGCACATTGATATCAGGTACCATCAGATCAGAGAGCTCATGGAGGATGGTGAGGTGGAGTTGGTAAAGGTTCATACCAAGAAGAATCCACCTAATGCACCAATAAAGGATCTTCCGTAGGATAGCTTTCACAGATGTGTGGCATTGATGCATTTAATAGATAGGAAGGAGTTGCTCCAAGCCTTAGGGCACTAAGGTGGAGATTGAAAGAGCAAGGATGGTTCTCCCAAGGCTTAGGAGATCATAAAGAAGTCAAGATGGTGGCTCCTGGAGGCTTGGATCGGCTGAAGTTGTATCAACTAAGAAGAAGGACTGATACACTATCGAGCTAGCTCAGATACAGGTCGAGCTGGCTCGGGATGAGATCGACTTGGCTTGGTCTAAAATTGGGTCAGCTCTCTTAAATAAATAGAGAATGTGTATTCGAAAATCTGTGACTTGACAGGTGATTGAGCCGACTTGAGTGTTCATCGAGCTAGCTCAAACAGGCAGATAGATGAGCACGGGTTTCTTTGTTTGATCTTGGATTGGATCTAATCCAAGGGGTCTTAAGGCATCAGTTGAGAGGTCTTAAGGTGGCTAACTTATGTATAGGACTAGGTCTTTAGTCCTAGGGATGAGAGCATACAAGACATGGGCTTGGGTGAGTGTTTTCTTATATGAGTTAGCCTAGAAGAGTTTTTTAGGACTAAATCATGTTGACTCAAGATGTTTATATATACTTTGTATATGTAATATTTTTTTACAAGAAGTGAATATGAAAATTTCTTTTCTCCCTGAAACCTTATTCCTCTCTCTCTGGATTTGCCGCCCATCTCTTGGTGTCTATTCTTCATGGTTGTCACCTCCTTCTGCTTAGAGATCTTTGGTTGTTGATTCTAGATCTTCTAATCTCCAGTGAATCGATCTTCATAGAGAGGTCAAGAGGCAGCTTGTTGTATTTTTGTGAAGAAATGCTGACGTCCTCGCTTGGGTGCCTACGGATATACCTAAAATTGATGCAGAGGTAATGGAACATCATCTTGCTATAGATCTTAAACACCGGCCAATAAAACAAAAGAAGTGCAGCTTTGCGCTAGAGTGGCAAAAAGCCATTGTGGACGAAGTTGACAAACTCCTCAAAGCCAAGTTTATCAAAGAAGTATCCTACCCAGACTGGATTGCCAATGTCGTCCTTGTCAAAAAGCAAACGGCAAGTAGAGGATGTACATAGACTTCATGGACTAGAATAAAGCCTGTCTAAAGGATAGCTATCCCTTGTCGAGAATTAACCAACTGATGGATGCAACCTCGGGCCTTGAGCTCCTCACTTTCATGGATGCCTTCTCTGGATACAATCAAATTTGGATGGCACTAGAGGGTGAGGAGAAAACTATTTTTATTACTGACCGTGGTCTTTATTGTTATAAGATCATGCCATTTTAACTAAAGAACGTAGGTGCCACTTACAACACCTGGTGAATAAGATCTTCAAGAAGCAGATCTGCCATAATATGGAGGTCTATGTAGATGACATACTTGTTAAAAATCGATCCTCATCAAATCACATTATCGATCTTGAAAAAACCTTCAGCATCCTCCAGAGGTATAAGATGAAGCTAAATTCAACCCAATATGCTTTTGGAGAAACATCAAGAAAGTTCCTAGATTTTATGGTGTCGAGACATGGCATCAAGACAAACCAAGAGAAGATTAGAGCAATTCAAGAGATGACTGCCCCAAAAATAATAAAAGAAGTGCAACGCCTTATGGGCAAAGCTGCGGCTTTGAATCATTTTGTTCCGAGGTTGGTAGAATGTTGCATGCCCTTCTTCCAGTGCTTAAACAATCTAAGAACTTTCATTGGAATCCTAAATGTCAACAAGCCTTTGAAGAACTGAAGAATTATTTGAGCTCATCTCCTCTCCTTGCCAAGCCCAAATCTGGGGAAGAATCATTTTTATATTTGACGGTTTCACCACTAGCTATTAGAGTAGTCCTGGTCAAAGAAGATGCTAAGATTAGAAGTCGATCTACTATATAAGCCAGGTTCTGAAGGATGCAGAAACAAGGTATACAAAATTAGAAAAACTAACTTATGCCCTATTGATTATAGCTAGGAAGCTTTGACCTTATTTCTAGGGGCATACAGTCATGCTTCTCACTGATCAGCCTATTAAACAAGTCCTTCATCAGCCTGATACCTCTGGAAGGATAGCAAAATAGGCCATTGAGCTAACCAAGTTCAACATTAATTTCCAACCTTGGGCCTCTATTAAAGCTCAGTTATTGGCGGACTTCATTATGGAATGTACAATTCTGGACATGGTCGAGCTAGAGCAACAAGCATGTAATACCTCCAGTCTACCACTGAACCTCACCAAAGAAAATATCGACCTTCTTGAAGACTCCTAGGTTCTGTATGTTGATGGTTCATCTAATTCCTCCGGGATAAGTACGGGCTTGATTCTAATCAGTCCTAAGAGAATTATTGTTGAATATGCATTATATTTTGAGTTTTCTACAATAAATAATGGAGCTGAGTATGAAGCTCTGATCACTAGGCTAAGAATAGCTAAAGAACTAGGGGTAGACCATGTGAAGGTTTGTGGTGATTCCTAGCTAGTAGTGGGGCAGGTCATTGGCACCTATGAAGCCCAAGAGGAAAGCATGGTAAAGTACTTGAAAAGGGTGAAAAACTTGATCTCAGCTTTTAGTAGCTTCTACATCTAGTAGATCCCTAGGGTGGAAAATACTAAAGCCAACCTCCTTTCTAAGTTGCCCACTTTGGCTCCCGATGAATTGCCTAAGGAGGTCTTCTTTGAAGTTCTGCAACATCCAAGTTCGGAGGAATCCCCAGCAATAATGTAGGTCGACCATGAGCCCAGCTAGACTGACCCTCTAATATTATATCTCAAAGATGAAATTCTTCCTAGAGATCCCAAAAAAGCTCAGAAATTGAGAAACCAAGCCTCCCATTATGTTTTATATGAAAACAAGCTATACAAAAGATCGTATTCTCTGTCGCTCCTTCGATGCCTCCGACCTTCAAAAGCCGAATATGCCTTGAAAGAAGTCCATGAAGGTATATGTGGAAGTCACCTTGGGGCCAGATCATTGTCTTATAAATTGCTTTCCTAAGAATACTACTGGCCGACTATGCAGTAGGATGCGACTGATTATGTGGAAAAGTATGATCAATGTCAAAGAAATATCAACATTCAGAGATAGTTGGCTTCACAGCTCGCACCCTTGAGTGCTCCCTAGCCATTTGCACAATGGAGAATGGACATACTTGGGCCCTTTTCTATGGCCTCCAGACAACGAAAATTCCTTCTGATGTGGATTGTTTCACCAAATGGGTAGAAGCCATGCCCCTAACAAAGATTACCAAAGTTAAAGTACAGGACATCATCTGGAAGTCTATAGTTTGTAGGTTTGGCCTACCATGGACTCATATCATAAATAATGGGTGCCAGTTTATGGGAGCAAAATTCATCGAGTTTTGTGAAGATCTGAATATCTTCTATCATTTTACATTGGTAGCTCATCCACAAGCAAATGGTGAAGCTGGGGTAATAAATAGGACTCTGCTGCAAGGGATCAAAGCATGACCTAAGAGAGCAAAAGGAACATGGATGGACAAACTCTATCATGTTCTCTAGGCATATAGGACCACCTAGAGGTTGCCAACTAGGGAAACTCCTTTCATCTTGGCTTTTGGAATAGAAGCAGTAATACCAATCGAGTTCGAACTTCCTTCTACCCAAGTTGAAGGTTTCAATGAGCAGAATAACTCACAAGACCTCCGAGCAAACCTCGATTTGGTGGAAGAAAAGCAGGAGAAGGTCCAAATTCGAATGGCAGCGTACAGGCAAAAAGTAGTCCACTGCTACAATGCCAAAGTCAGGAGCAAAATTTTCAAATTGGAAGATCTAGTACTTCGGTAAGCAGACACCTCATAGCCACAAAATCAAGGAAAGCTCACCCCTAACTGGGAAGGTCTCTATGAAGTTATGAAAATTACTCGACCTAGGTCTTATTATCTAAAAAGGCTTGGAGGAGCTATACTCCCACAGCCATGGAATTCAAAAAATTTAGGAATGTACTATTAATGATCTCATCCTAATAAAATTTTCTTACTTTAACATTCTTGTTTTGGTACGAAACTATGCAATGATAGAAAATTATCCAGCCAAACTTCATTTTCAAATGAAGTAAAAGGCCTCTGGTTATTTAAGATAGGAGGTTAACCTCATCATAGCGAGGATGAAGGCCTCCAATTATTTAAAATATGAGGTTAACCTCATCCTAGCAAGGATGAAGGCCTTCAGTTATTTAAAACATGAGGTTAATCTCATCCTAGCAAGGATGAAGGCCTTCAGTTATTTAAGATAGGAGGTTAACCTTATCGTAGCGACCTCCAGTTATTTAACATAGGAGGTTAACCTCATCGTAGCAAGGGTGAAAGCCTCTAATTATTTAAGATAGGAGGTTAACCCCATCATAACGAGAATGAAGGCCTTCGATTATTTAAGACAAGAGGTAAACCTCATCATAGCAAGGATGAAGCGAAGGCCTCCAGTTATTTAAGATAGGAGGTTAACCCTATTATGGCAGAGATAAAGAGTTATTTAAGATAGGAGGTTAACCCTATTATGGCAAAGATAAAGATCTTCGATTTTCAAGTGGATAAAATGGGGACAGGCCCTCTTAATGGCCCTTCAATGCCCCGGCAACCTTGTCAGGAACAGGAGGAGAACCTCATCTTGACAAAGATAAAAGCTAACCATGTTAGGAATAAAAGAAAACCTCATCCTAACATGGGTAAAGACCTTTGATTACTCAAAACAAGAGATCATCTTGAAGATGAT
This sequence comes from Cocos nucifera, assembly GCA_006176705.1. NCBI lineage: Eukaryota > Viridiplantae > Streptophyta > Magnoliopsida > Arecales > Arecaceae > Cocos > Cocos nucifera. The sequence continues at coordinate 21,413 of QRFJ01001731.1, forward strand.
GTCCATGTTAAGCACGATGAAAAAATAAAGAAATCAATAGATGTCAAATCCAAGCAATGCAAAAAAAAAATTAAAGAAAATATCATTTTATTTCATTGAAATTCATTACAAATGAAGGTCTATAAGACCCTCTACAAAAAGAATGGATGAAATCCTATAAAGGACCAGATCCTTTGAACTTTGGACTAGCGGCTCCTGCCATCACTAAAGACTGCTTCAAGTCATGGATCTCCTCCTCGAGCTCCTTCCTCTTTAGCAAGCTCTTGCGAAATAATTTATTAATCCTTTGGCAATCATCTTCCAACTCGCATAGTCTCTTTCTTAGGACTACTGATTTGGCCTCTACATCTTTAATAGTCTTCTGGTCATAGGTCAGTTGGATCTTCAAATGCTGAAGTTTGGTCTTCTCCTTTTCATATGTCTCAAAGAGATCACCTAAGGTTCTCCTCAAAGTGGTAACCTGCTCCAATTCTTTGTTCACACTGGCCTGTTGACCATCAACTAACTGCTTCTGGAGATGGATCACCTCGCTGTAGGTGGCTTTGAGCCTTTGTTCAAGTTGGAAAATTTTCTTCATCTAGTCAAATCTATAATCATCATATGCGCTTTAAGCATCACAAAGCTACTTTTGAAGGTTGGAGAATTTCTTTGACCAATCTCAACCATATTGCACCTTTTCAGATGATCACGACAAGCTCCCTTCCAATAGTTGAATTTTTTCTCTTGCCGTGCTGAGTTCGACCTCAAGGGAGCTAACTTTTGAAGTCAACATCCAAGATTTATCGCTAGCTTGCTTCTAGATCTCTTTGAGTTCTACTTCAAAATCCCTTTTTTTTCTAATGTAATCCATGAAATCCTTTTTATGTGCTTGATGGAGGTAGGTGATCTCGATCATAAACTCTGAACAGTTTTTTCTTGATTTTTGAAGTTCATCTTTGACTTTCTTTAATTTCTTTTTAGTATGATGAACTTCCTTCCCTAAATGCCTAATGTGAGTTTTTAAGGAAATACCTTGAGGCAGAGGATCAGCTTCGATAGGAGACTACATTTAGTGCATACAAACATCACAACTTGAAGGCATTGTGAAAGAGAGACTTATTTTCATTAATCAAAATATTTTTGGATACAAGAAAAAGTATAGAAAAATTAGAAAAAAGGTACAACAATCAAAAATTTTTGACCTCGAAAGGCACAGCGGCGAACAAAGTCAGAGCATTCTCTGCAACCTCAGGCTCCAAACCAAGCTCGAGAGTTGCAGTAGTAGGTTCGGGGGCTTTAAGGCCAGGTTCGGCAATTGGAGAGGTGGCACTGGTGTTGGAGGGACCTGCTTCATCGTCGGGCTCCTCCATCAGAAAATTGAGATCCATGGTAGGGAACTTCTTCACAATCCTCCCCATGCAAATCTTGAACCCCTTCAAGAAAGCCTCTTAGGTAAAGGCAATCTTGATATCCTCCATCGCTTTGGAGGACTTGAAGGCTTCAATGGCTTTTTCTCTCTCGGTGCCAACCTCCACCTCTGCTTTCTTCATCTTACTCTCCTCAAGGGTCAAAGTAGCCTTTAGTCCTGCTGATGCTTATTCCTCTCTCAGCAGTGCTTTTCAAAGGTGCTTGATCTCGACAAACTAGACTTCCAAAGCTGCATTCAAACGGTCACTCTTGTTGTTCCAAATGGCTACTCTGATACCAATCTATTGGAAATAATCCATGCTACTCAATGATTGCAGAAATGACAACAAGGATCCAAGAAAAGGGATGGCCATTCTGTTGAAATCCTAGCAAACTCTAGGATATAGAAAAAAGGAAGAGAACGAGAGAGGAAGAGAGATCTCAGGAAGAAAAGGCTTATATTGATTTCATACTTAGTTTACAAAACTCAGTATATAGTATATATACTTGGTCAAATAAAACCCAACCTATAAAACTCTCCTAGCTTACCTAATATGATGCACTCCTCGAGCCTATGTACACCCATGTCTTCCATGCACACATCCATTGGACAAATTCCAGTCCAATCTATAGGTTAGCCCCCTTAGGACCTTACAAACCAAGGCCCTAAATTCTTAGGATTAAACTCAATCCCAAGCCAGAGTAGAAACCATGTTCTGTTCCATTCACAACTCAAGCCGGCTCGATCAGCAATCAAATCGGCTTAACAGTGATGTCTCCTGCGAGGGCCTGAATCACCACTCTCTGTTCTACTGCTCGAGCTAGCTCTCTCAGGATTTGAGCTGACTTGATTTTTACTCATACTGGCTCTAATAGAAACCAAGCCAGCTCTTCCAGTGTATCAGCCTGATACACTTTCTGGACTTCTGCTTGAGCCAGCTCTCTCAGAATTTGGGCTGGCTCATCTTCTGCTCAGACTAGCTCTGATAGGAACCGAGCCAGTTCTTTTGAAATATTTGCTGAAGCTCTTCGATGGTTGATTTCATTCGCTCCTTGTTCTTTTTCCATCAGCTTTCGAGGCTTGAGAGCACCATACCTGAGCTCATAATCTCCACCTTGGTGTTCTCAAGTCCTTATAAACTCAGCTCTATCCATCAACCTCATCAATACCATGCAATTGTAAAATCAATTTTGTGAAAGTATCTTTGTGAGCACATCAGCTGGATTCTCTATGATGTGAACCTTCACCAACTCCACTTCACCATCCTTTACTAGCTCTTTGATCTTGTGGTATCTGATATCAATATGGTTGATCCTCGTATGATACATAGTGTTCTATGCGTGCAACAAAGCACTCTGACTGTCATAATGCATTCTGACTGCATCCTATGGGAATTCTATCTCCAACGCCAAGCCCTTCAACCATAGAGCCTCCTTCACTGCCTTCGTGATGTTAATGTACTTTGCTTCAGTAGTGGATAAGGCCGTAATTGGCTACAAGCAAGATCTCCATGAGACTGGACCTCCATAGAAGCTGAATACAAAATCTATAGTCGAATGTCGAGTATCCACATCTTTATCAAAATCTACATCCATAAATCTCTCTATTAGCCCTTGAGCTTTCTTAGATATGTTAGGATGTTCCTTAATACCATCCCACTAACCATAGTAGTGCCGATCCCAACTGAACCTGCCAAGTATCTGAAGATACCCTTCAGTGCTCTCCAATGCTCCTTTCCAGGCTAAGCCATTAACCTACTCACTTGACTCATTGCATGAGCTAAATTCGGTCTACAACATACCATAGAGTACATAATACTTTCCATGCCAGAAGCATATGGAATCTTTTCAATCTCCTAAATCTCCATCTCAGTCTATGGTGATATGATCTTAGAGAGTCTGACATGCATGGCTAGTGGTAGCTCAGCCAATTTGGCCTCCATTTCAAATCTCTCCAAGACCTTCTTGATATATCTACTTTGAGATAGATGCAGCAGCCTCTTGGTTCTATCTCTGATGATTTTCATACCAAGGATCTTCTTTGTAGGCCCCAAGTCCATCTCAAACTTCCAAAACAAAGCTCCCTTCAACTTCTATACAACTTCCTTACTCTTGCATGCTATCAGCATGTCATCTACATACAAGAGTAAGTAAAATCAAGATCTATCTTTCAGAGATTTCACATATACACATGGATCATGATCGCACCTAGAAAGTCCAATACTTCTCACATAAGTATCAAACTACTTATACCACTATCTAGGAGACTACTTCAATCCATACAATAATTTCTTTAGTAAATAGACCTCTCTCTTTGACCCAAGCTCCTTGAAGCCATGTGGCTACTCCATGTATATGTTCTTCTCCAAATTTTCATAAAGGAATGCTGTCTTAATTTCTATTTGCTCCAGTTCCAAATCATGAGCAACAACTATGCTCAACATCATCCAAACGAACGTATGTCTGATAACCAGATAGAAGACTTTTGAGTAATCAATCTTTTCTCTCTATGAGTATCCTTTGGCTACTAGCCTAGCCTTATACCTCACTCAATCTTGCTCTGAAGGTGCCTTTTTTCTGGTGAAAATCCATTTGGAGCCAATGGGTTGAGCATCATTTGATAGATCCACCAGCTGCCATATCCGATTTTTCTTGAGAGACTACAGCTCCTCCATCATGGCCTATATCCATGACTCCCGATCTAGACTCTCCATGGCCTCCTCAAAACTCTCTAGATCTTTATTGGCAGTGATGAGAGCATAGAAGATAGTCTATCATCAATGTCATATTGCACCGGTTTGCAAATAGTGTGCTTCAGCTTGTGCAGTACCACTCCCCTTACAGTATCCTGCGAGTCTGCTATTTGTGGTTGCCTCTATACTTCTTTTAAGACTAATCATTCTATATGATGGTCCTCCATAGGTGTATCACCATGCCTGTCTAACTCCACCTCAAACTGAACATGATCCTAGGTTGATGTTGAGGGCAAATCACCTATATTCGAGAGTTTTTCCAACTATCCTATGTTGTCTTCACAACTCTATCTGCACTTCCCGACTTCAAAATGATGCTCTTTTCATCAAATATCATATTCCGACTGAGGACACATCTCTAAGAATATGAATTCCATAGCAAGAAACCCTTCACACCTCATGAAAATCCAATGAATGTCATCTTCTATGACTTTGGATCCAACTTGCTTCTATCAGCTTCTTCTATCAAAGCATATACAAGATAGCTGAATACCTTTAGGTGGCCAAGCTCTACCTTCTTTCCACTCCAGATAGCCTTTGAAAGTCCTCCGTTCAATTTTCTATGGGAAGATCTGTTAACAAGAAAACATTTATAAAGAAGAGCATCACCCCAAAATGATTTGGGCAGTGATGCCTGCAACCTCAAGCTTCTGACCTTCTCTATCAGTGTCTGATTCATTCTCTCCATGACACCGTTCTGCTAAGAGGTCATCTTCAGTATGTAATGGTGTTTTATTCCATTTTTCTCATAGTATCTGCTAAATGCTGGGCTGGTATATTCTCCTCTATTATTAGACCTCAAATACTTTACTAGCTGCCCTGTCTCCTTCTCCACCTCAGCTCTCCAGATTTTAAATCAGGCAAAACTATCTGATTTTTTTCTCATCAGATAGACCCATACCTTCGTAGAAAAATCATCTATGATGGTGACAAAATATCTCACTCCACCTCGAGATGCAACAGGTGCCGATCTCCATATGTCTGAGTGAACGAGCTCCAAAATAGCTTTACTTGCTTGGTACTAATAGCAAATGTAACTCTATACTGTTTGCCATAGATACAGGGTTCACATAGGTCATCTCCTTCCTTTCTAAATGCCGAATTAGACCACTCCTATTCAACTCTATGAGCCTCCTGTCACTCAAGTGACCCATACGATAATGCCATAGCTTGTAGATTAGCTGCTTCTCCTATGCTGCTATAGACACCTCCGCACTATCTGTAACCACTGAGCCCTCTATCTTGTATAAGTTGTTGCTCAGTCTTCTTTCTTTCATCACCATCAATGTGTTAAAAAATCCTCAAACACCCACTGGCTGGCTGACAACTGAAAGCATATTCCTGTCCTTCCAAGTAACCCAGGGATATCAGGTTCTTCTTCAATTCTGGCACATGCTTCACATTGGTGAGTGTCCATATGACTCCATCATACATCCTCACTCTGACTGTACTAACACCAGCAACTTTACATGGATGATTATCTCCAAAACTTATACTCCTTCCATCGGATCTTTCATAAGATGAGAACTACTCCCGATGTACAATGTAACGGTAGGAACATGCTGAATCTAGTATCCAGTGGTTATCCAACTCTGTTACTTTATCTGATACTATCGATATATCTTCTTCATTATCTTTATATGACAGAGCACCACTCCCACTGGTCGATCCACCCTTAGAAGCGCCCTTCCCATTTTCATTCTTCAAAAGTAGGCAATTTCTTCTAATACGATCAAGTTGATGACACTTGCAGCATTTTCAAGCCTTTTGATTTTTTTGAGATTTTAATCTATCCTTAGATTTGTCTTGAATCCTCACTTTTGGCCTTCCTTGCCTCTCATTCATAGAAAGCACCTTAGAATTAGGGTTTTCTCTAACTACCCTCTCTCACTGCTCATTGGACTTGAGAACTCCAACCACTTTCTCGAAATTTGATGTCTCCTTTCCATACACCAGAGTAGTAATGAGACCATCCTATGTTGCTGGCAGTGAACACAACATCAGGAGAGCTCTATCCTCCTCATCAATCTTGACATCAAGGATCATAACATCCGAGCAAACTTGACTGAACTTCTTGATGTGAGAGACTAGGTCTCCTTCTTTGGGCATCCACAAACTGTATAGTTGCTTCTTCAACCATAACTTGTTTGTCATATTCTTGCCCATATACATGTTCTCTAGTTTCTACCAAAGCTCCTTCAGTGTGGTTTCCATATTAATCTCTAGCAGAACCTCATCAACGAGGCACATACAAATCGTACTGAAGGCTATCTCTTCAAGTTCCTTCCATTCTTCAATAGAAATCTTTTCTAATCTTTTGCAAGTCAAGACCTTGTAGATCCTATCTGCACAAGTAGATCCTTCATCCTTTGCTGCCAAAGGCTGAAGGTATCCTTGCCATCAAATTTTTCAAAGTTTGCCTTGATGGTACTCGATGCCATCCCAATCAGATTTCAATAACCAAACACAAAAGAAAATAAACAATATTCAAAGAAATCTGTTCAGCACCTTACCACAACACCAGGCGAAGCTTTGATCTTTTCTCCACTAGATCTAACACCAGCGCTCTAATACTAATTATTGTTCCAAATGGCTGCTCTGATACCAATCTGTTGAGAATAATCCTTGCTACTCAAGGATTATGAAAACAACAACAAGAATTTGAGTAAAGGGATGGCCATTCTGTTAAAACCCTAGCAAACCCTAGGACGTAGAGAAAAGGGAGAGAACGAGAGAGGAAGAGAGATTTTAGGGAGAAAAGGCTTGTATTAATTCCATGCTTAGTTTACAAAACTCAGTGTAGAGTATATATACCTAATCAAATAAGATCTAACCTAAAAAACTCTCCTAGCTAACCTAATGTGATGCACTCCCTAAGCCCATGTACACCCATGTCTCCCATGCACACATCTATTGGACAAATTTTAGTCCAATCCAAAGGTTAGTCTTCTTAAGATCTAACAAACCAAGGTCCTAAGTTCTTAGGATTAAATCCAATCCCAGACTAGGATAGAAATCATGTTTTATTCTATTCACAGCTCGAGCCAGCTCGATCAGTAGTCAAATTGGCTCAGCGGTGATGTCTCCTGCGAGAGCCTAAATCATCACTTTTTGTTCTATTGCTTAAGCCGGCTCTCTCAAGATTTGAGCCGGCTCAATTTCTACTCATGTTGGCTTTAACAAGAACCAAGCCAACTCTGCCAGCGTATTAGCCTAATATACTTTCTAGACTTCTACTCGAGCCAGCTCTCTCAGAATTTGGGCTGGCTCATCTTCTGCTCGGGCTGGCTCTAATAGGAACCAAGCCAACTCTTCTAAAGTATTTGCTAAAGCTCTTCGATGGTTGATTTCATTCGCTTCTTGCTCTCTTTCTACCTACTTTCAAGGCTTGAAAGCACCATACCTGAGCTCACAGACCTTAGCCCGAGCACTCTTTGTCTCTGGTTGGGCTTCCTGAAGGGCTTTCAAAACCTCAGCTTGGTGGAGACTTGCCGTTTCTAAGTGAGCATACAAGTAATGCCCCAACTACAGAACAAAGAAAAAACAAGTTATGGTTTTGAAGCATAATGGACATTCAATTAAGCTCGGGAGAGACCGATTACCTCAAGGAAGGCAGTGAAAGATTCTTCAAACCTCTCCGCACTTTCAGTCTGAACCATCTTCTTGATGATGTGCGGGAGGACACTCCCCTCCATCAAAGAATGGATGACCTCTCGATCATCTAAAGAATCCTATTTCTGGTTGGAGCACTTGCTGCCCAAGCCTCTGACCTTCCTCTTGACCTTCTTGGCAATAGCTTTCTTCTTCTTCTTCTCTGCTACTCCTAGCTCGAAAGGCATGGGGATGGTGATTTCACCAGGAAAGGGTGAGTTCGGTGTGGCTGTAGTAATTTTTGGATCAAAAATGACCTAAGTCGGCATGGCCGAACTCGTTTCTTCGATGTGGGCCCTTTTCAATGACTCCCCTACAGGACCGTTCTTCCTCTTGAGGGCCTGAATTTTCTATGATAGATGGTTCAGCTCCTCCGAAGTCATCTCCACGACACTAAAAATCAAGGTTAGAAGAAAGAATAAGGTATGAGTGATAAGTTGTGAAAAATCACATACCGAATCAAGGAGACTAAGATCAAGGTTAAACACGGTCTAATTATCCAGCAAGCAAATATCATAGGAGCTCGGTAATCCCTTAGCCTGTAGGCCAAGTTCTAATCTTCTCTTTCTAGCTTAGGAGCTCAGTGGACTGAGTCTCTCAAATTCCCCCACCAACGAAGCCCTAATTCTAAGGAGGGACACGTGACGAAGAAGAATTTTTCTTTCTTGTTTTGAATGAAAGAAGAAGCACCCTTAAGCAACCCCTTCTTGCCAAACTAGAGAGAGACATACCACCAATCCTTGACAGTAGAATGATGTTTGAAAGTAAAAAGATTGCAGAATAAGAAAATTGTAGGTTGGACCTGGCCATGATGCATAAATAAAGAAACCCTATGATGAACCTAAAAGAGTTTGACACCATGGAGGCAAAAGAGATGTTAAGAAACCTAAAGAGGGCTACGATGAAGGGAGAAATCAAAAGTTGAAGTCCAGTACGAAATGCCTCAGCATATAAGCAAAAGTGACCTGAGGAAAAAGAGCAAGCTCGGCCGCTTGGCCCAGGAAGCTCAAGCTCGAACTTCGGAGGTATCCCTTACTGGATCCATATCAAAAAAAGATCTTCAGGGTGAAGTACATAAGAAATGATACTCGAGACAAAAGGAGGACTAGGTGTTTGAATAGGCTCGGCTTCCTTAAGGTTTGGATCCATCAGGGCCAGTTGGGCCGAACTCTCGAAATAAGTCGATCAGGATTCTTTGTTGGACATATGGATCAAACTAAACCTGAAAAAGACTCCAAAAATTAGAAGAAATAAGAGATAAAATCTTTCTAAAATTGAAGGGCCAGGAAACAAAAAACTTCAAAATAATCAGAAAGAAGTTTAGGAACTAACCTAGATTGGTTAAGGAGAGCAAGAAGACAACTTATGGAGCAAAAATCTAATGGGAAAATGCTGGTGACTGAAGGAAATGGGAGAAGAAATCAGAACTCTCAAATAGAAAGAAAATAAAAACTAGAGAAAGAAGAAGAAAACTCGGATGAAATGAAGTTCTGGAGGAAGAAGGAGAGCTTAAATATCTGAGAGGAGCCCAAGGTAGTTATGATCACAGGTTCGCTCCACCCGATCTCTATTAGACGTGTATCCCACTCATCATAACGAAAGGCAGATGGCTGACAGAATCTTAATTAGATTATACCTTGGGCAGACCTTCAGTGGGAGTTTCAAAAATCTATCTTTTTGGATCATCTCATATTGAAGAAGCTTCGACGCCAATGCAAATAATGCCAAAACTTTTCATCTTACAAATGCAGAAAATCATAAAAGAACTTCGGTGGTTGCATTTTTTTTACTCTCTTCTTTCGAAATTCGAATTCGAGAGTAAGAAAACTATTATTGGAGATAAACCCACTCCTACCAAAGTTCGATAGAATATCTAGTCTCAGGGTGACCCCATTTGGTGGTGACAACCATGACCGAACTACAACCAGTATGAATTCTTGCTTTGATTAACTTTAAAACTATCGATCTTCAACTTGGACATGTCGGACGATCCTCTCAGCTTTGGCTATCAGCTCCTTCAGGTTTTAGCATAACCTGCAAGGCACTGCGGGCCTCACCCAGACAAGCTTGAATAATAAAGGTAGCTGAATTCCTCCGCTATAAGCAGTTAACTTCCTTCAGTCGAACTTCTTTTAGACGAACTTGGATAGTGAAAGTAGTCGCCAAAGCAGTTAAAGTGCAAAGTATTCACTTCCTGAGTAGCCTAGCCTAGCTGACCTTGAGGTTGGCCAAACTTCTTTCCATGCAGATCTCCTTCAAGCCAAATATCACTATCGCAGTTGGATCTCATGACAAGAATCATAGGTTGGTAGAGCTTCTCTCAGACGAGCTTCTATTTCTCATCGCGAATGGTGGATCTCGAGATTCCTATGTCAAGAACCTTGAATGTGCAATCTAGAGTTGATAAAAGGACCTTGGTATCTATGCAAGTTCAACTCTCAATATAGCAAATATCAGTCAATGTGAAGATGACCTCAGAGAAGTCTGAACCTCTCCTAAGCTGTTAAGATGTGAAGTTCCTCACTGTCTATAATAGTTTTATCTGAACTTCAACTATTAATTTTTAAAAGACTGGCATGCCATGACAACGGACACCACCCTCCATAACAAACTTTACGTGATCCCGAACGGCCCACCACCGAGCAGTTACGGCTATCACCATCATTTTGTTACCAGCTCTACCTATATAAGAGATCCTCCAGATACGTTTTCTTTCTAAACATAAAACTCTGCAAAAATTCACTGAGTGCTCTATTTTTGTTGTTTAGAGAGCTGACTTGACCGTCGGAGGGTCCTGCCGGAGCTATCCCAACTCCGGTTCGGACTTATTTTACAGGTCCCGATGGGGACCTCTTCTTCTCCAACTCCAGCTTTCCGACATCTATAGTTTTCTGCGGCAACACATCATAAGTAGTAAGAACTCGATCATCTTTAGCATCCATTTTGTTCAATGCATCACCCTCATCTTTTTTATGCGATGCCCATCGTGAAGATCCATAGATATTGTATAATTCTTGATTAACATTTTCTTCCTGATATAATGTACAGTCATTTGAAAACCTATAAACAAGATCTAATTTCTTTACTAGTTTCTTGACTTTATAAGAAGATGTTGATAAAATAGTACCCTCAAAAAATATATCCTTTAATAATTAGAGCAACATAGAAAAACTCTTATCAGACCATCTATTTAAATATTTTAAATGGAATAGATGCATAAGAAAAGAAATATTCAAAAACTTCTTATAGCTCGGATATAGTTTTTGATCATAATCTTTCAACAAACTATGATACCGATGTTATATCTCATCATCAGATGAATGTCAAGACCTCTCAATATGCATAGGATCAATAAATGTAGATCCCTCATGCAACACACTATTTCTTATCCTCCATTAAAATCTTCTAAATTTTTAGCACTAAATACTAGGGCATCCCTCATATCATTTTCTCCAGCAGGATTCCTTTGTACATTACTAGATCCTAGATTAGATGTATGTTCTATATATGAAGATTGATTACATGGAGGTGGAAACATGGATTCTCCATGAAATACTGGCTCAGTATAACCTCTTACAAAATCATTTTACACCAAATGTTCTTCAATTATTTAAGGATCTAGAGAGGAGTCATTTACAAATTTTCAGCATAGATAAAATATCTTTTCATTCATTGATCCTTTCAAAATAGTAAATTTAATAAAATTTTAAACTCCTTCAAAATAATATTTATTAGATCTTAGCTTGTTTATCCAACTTTTATCTAAGAATAATAACTGAGGAATAATTTATTTAAAAAAATTATACAAATAGCATATTAGTTGAGCTCTTCCGAAAATTTAGAAATGCAACCATCTTTCGTTGCAAGCATGCTCAGTTAAACATGAAAAGTAGATGATCTTAAAGATGATAATATCTAAATAAAGATGAAAAAAGCTTAAGACAATTACTCGACATAACATTGTGTACTTACTCGTTGCTTACTTATTACTCCCTCCATAAATGTATAATAGGATTTCTTTTAAAAATAATTATGTGCACTAAATGAAGGCTTCCATAGAAAATTACCAGCTCAATTGCCTCAAACTATAGGAGATCTGGAAGCAGTAGTGAGGTTTTTTGAGAAACAAAAATATGATAGGCAAAAGTCCTCCATTTAAGGGAATAAAATATAGGGTAAAAAATATATATATAGAATTTGGTGATTGCATCAAAGTAAAAGCTTTCAAACTTTTTGAAGCCTTCATGCTACAGTATCTTGGAAAGGTCATGGGTCGGCTTATTCATTGTATATCTACAAGAGTTGATTAAAGAGATCTAGACTATGATTTTAAGTTGGTATTCTAAGTAGGTGGGCTACAAAACAAGGAGCTAGCAACTATTTAAACAATCATTAGAGATGCTAACCTTGCCTGCTAAAAAAGTCTCTTGGTGTATGCACACTTGTACTAGAGTATATATTTGAATGCCATCTAGGAATTCAAAGTATTGAAGGAGTCCACTACTTTTTTTTCTTTTCCAAGTTACTGGCTTTAAGCCTCTTTCTAGTTTCTACCACTTACTATTTTATTATACACATCATACAAAATCAAGGGGAACCAGATCCGAGTTTGATTGAAGAAGAAAAAAAATGCTAAAATCCGTGCGTTTATATCCTTTACCCCTCCCAAATAATATGACTAAAAAAAAAAAGATTGTATGTAGCTTGTTTTATGCATGTAATATTTTATTTTATTTTGAGCAAAGGAGTTAGATGAAATGAACAGTGCTGAAGCTATGCTTGCATTTTGTGAGACTCATAAAATAGGATCAACCCATCCGGGCTTATTTGCTGAACCAATAACATAATAATATCAAGTAATGATATCTAGCAACAACGGGTTAGGTTGAGATATTTATTTAGCACCTGTCGAAATCCAAGTAATGGTAGTAGCTGAATCCCCTTCAGCCTATGATTTTAATAGATGGAAAGGAGATATAGCAAGCATAATACCAGCCCAAGTTGCAGCATGTTCAGCATAGGTTATTGAGGTATAAGATAACATATTGCCAGCAGCCTATAATAGGCATCTACTGTGAGCTCTAATCACAACCCTATCACAGCCCTGCTCCTTCTAATTGTAGTATTAAAATTAATTTTCAAAACACCATGGTAAGGGGGTATCCAGGTAACTGATTTAGAAGGCAACCGATGCTATCCAATAGATAAGAATGTCCTAATTCTTAGAATGGTTACACGAGGGACGCTGTTCATTGAACCAAGATAGAATTCAAAGAAGAACATGATGTGATTTGAAAAAGATCTTCACTGTTGATGGGATAATCATCAACCGTTCAACCACATTTCATCAAACACCTTGAGAACATCTTGAAAATGCCATTAATGAATAAGCAAAAAACCAATTCAAGCACTTAGAAGAGAAGAAAAGAAGGCAAATTTCTAACCTTGAAAGGGAGCGACAATCAGACTAGAGGACACTAGAGAGAGCCACATCCGCACCACTGCCATTGATGCCGCCCATCAGAGAGAGGGAAGAGAAGTGGAGAAGATGAGGTAGAGAGGTCAGATCAGAAGAGGAGAAGTCCACTAGGAATCGACTTTCAGCAATGAGGCATGTTGGGGACAAATCCCACGACTATTGAAGTACAGTCCAATGCTCAGCCTAATGCAACCGATAGCCACGGAAGAGCTTCAGTGGACAAGTCTTAGCCGAACTCTTTCAGCTGGCTGAACTCTTCAGCAGCCAAGCTCCTCCCAAACTTTCCAACGGTCGGATCTTAGCCGAACTCCTTCAGCCGGCAGAACTCTTTAGCGGTCGAGCTCCTTCCAAACTCCCCAATGATCGGATCTTAGCCGAACTCCTTCAATCAGCCGAACTCCTCAATGGTTGAGCTCCAGTCGGACTCCCACGAGAACCAAACTCCCTCCGTGTCCCTCCAGTCGGACGTCTATGAGAGCCAAACTCCTTCCGAAGTTCTCCTTTGGCCGAACTTCTTCAGGAGTCGAACTCCTTCCGAACTTCTCCTTCAGTCGGATTCCTTCAGCAGATTGCTCTCGGATAATCCCACCAGACGTATCCCCTTCAAAAGTCCAAACTCCTCTGAAATTGATATATGCCGAAGTCCACCAACCAACGTCTGCTTTCTCAGAACTATGGCTATTGAATCTCAACGAACGATCGCCATCAATCCACCGCAGGCGACAGCGATCCACTACTAAGCGATGATGGCTATCACCATCAATCTATTGCAGGCAGCACTGCAGACGGTGCTCCCTTCGTGACTAACTTCGTCAGACCTCGATCGGCCCACTATCAGGCAGCTGCAGCTGTCACCATCAATCCGCTACAAGCTCTGCCTATAAAAAGGGATCCTTCAGATATGTTTTCTCTAAGCTCTAAGCTCTCTCCTCCTCTCTGAAACTCTACGAAACTCATTCCTAAGCACTCCATTTCTGTTGGCTAGAAGAGCTGACTTGATCATTGGAGGGTCCTGCTGAAGCCACCACCACCAACTTCAGATAGAACTTTATTTTGTAGATCATCGATGGTGACCTCGTCCACCTTCACTCCAGCTCGATCCGACGACAACCAAATTCTGCACCAATAAGGCGGATAGTCCGAATTAGAGGAGGAGAGAGAGATGGCTTGAAGGAAAAATAAGGTCTAGGGTTTCAATTTGGGGATAGAGGGAAGGGATAAGAGTTGAAATTTAATGATAATTGTTGCTCCCAAATATCTTTGCCTGAGATCGGCTGCCTAGTGATTAATGGCTGAGGAACAACTACTGCTGGAGTTTCGCCCGGACTCCTGCATAGAAGTCCTTATCGGGGATATCTTTGGTGAAGACCTTCCAACACTCAAGTTAGATGACTGAAGAATGAGAGAAGAAAGTATTGAATTGAGTACATACTTGGAGGATCTCGGAGCCCCTTTATTTATAGGAGGGGAATTAGAGTCGTATCCATATTGGATCGACCTTCCAAATTTGTTGCTCTAGATTGATTCGAAAGATGCGTGTGCGGCTCATGGGGATGACTCCTAGAGGTCGGATGCATGTGCAGCTCGTGACTTCATCCTCAAGCCTAGATCAGCAAGTTAGAACGTCTAACTTGCACAGGTAATAGATCTGATCTATTGATTTCATATATGCATTAGATGTAGTGTAGATCTATATGATCAACCTTTTCTTCCCCTTTATGTTTTTAATTTTTGATTTAATATCATGCCTTGATCATATAATAGATCTAAGATCTAGGTGTTTATATATTTATTTAAATAAATATTTAATTTATTTAAGTCTTTCACTATTTGATCCTGAAAAAATTTTCAAGATCTAGCCCGTGAAATCCTAGATCTAGTTTCTTCAATTGGTATCAGAGCCTAGATTCTTATTACATGATTTTTAATGCATATTTAGATTATTTTTTAGATTAGATCTAATTTATAATCTAATTATTAAATTCTAAAATTAAAAATTCTCAGATCTCGCGAACTGCTTTAGATTGTCCTGTTTAGGTACCCCTTATAGTGCAAAGGATTGTCCTAGTTCGTATGATGATCTAATATCTAATCATAAATTTATTAGATTTGATTTAATTTTATTTATAATTTAATAGATTTAAAAAATAATTTTAGATCTAAAAATAAATATTTTAGATTACATGGACTAATCTTATAAGATTGTCCTGTTGTAAGATTCTATCCCTTACAGTGGAAAAGGTTGTCCTAGTACGTGCTAATCTAAAACTTTGATTCATAAAATTTTAGATTAAGATCTAAAAAATTTTATGATCTGATTAAAAATATTTTAATTCTAATTTTAATCATCATAAATATGTTAGATTTGATCTAAGTTGACTTATGATTGATTGATTATTGAAATTATTTCAATTATATGAACTTGTTTATATTAGACCTAAAGTAGTTTCATGCTTATTCTTACTTGCATATTGATTATGAATCAAACATGCAACTTGATTAGTAGAACTATGTTATAAAAATATTTTACAAATATGAAAATTATTTTCAAAAAGCCAAACCCCAACCCTCAGCCCAAAACTTAATTAAGAATTAAGAAGTTATTTGATTAGGATCTAAGATTATAAATTGAAGATCCTAAGACACAAATTCATAACCCATTGGGTTAATGAGTTAGTAGGGATTAGGTCCATTAATTGGGTTAGACCTAAGGTTAGATTAAAGAATGGACTTAATTAGAGAATTGACTAAATCTAATCAATTATTATCTTAGATTAGGTCAAAGATTCTCTAGATCAATTATAATAGTTGTAGTTGGTCAAGTTCATGTCTTTAACAAGAATCAAATGGACTTGATTTTTGGGTAAGAGATCTAGCTCAAACTGTTAGGTTGATCTAATCAAGACTAATTAAATCAATTGGTATCTAAGATAAGTTTGGCACATACGATCGATAGTTTTTAATTGGCAGCCCGCTTACCTGACCATTTTCGATGGTGTCTAAGGCAAGCTTTGACAGACCATTCCACCGATCTCACTTACCTGGCCTTTTTAGTGAGATTGAGTTTTGATCAGATCACTTGATAATTTGAGTTTACCCATGTCAGCTAGGTAAATCAGTGTGACTGATTTAGGTGATCCTAAACCAGCCTATTAGTAGTCTCCCTTAAGCTGACTTGGTGAAGCCAGTAGGAGGATCATGATAAGCTGGTTAATCTAACCTACTCACTTCTATAAATAAATTTTCTAAAATTATTAGGTTCCTAAAATAAAATAGGTATATGATAACTAAATCATAGCCTCCCATTAAAGTGGATGATAATGGGTCCATCAGTTGGATAATCATTGGAGGCCCAAAGGCCTAGTGCTTATCAATTGATGGAATTATCATTCATTATATGACCTCTTGGATACATCTTTCTAAATGATGGTCAGGTGGGCCAACCAAAGTTTGGCCTGATCATTCATTGGTTAGATGGACCAAGTATGGTCATGTTAATGGTTGGACCTAATTGGACCCTTTTTTGAGAAGGCCAAAGCCAACTGATCAGGGGCTGAGGTAAAATTTAATTACTAGAAGTTGTTTGAAGAAATAATTGGTGATGAACCTACCTTTAGATGTACATGGATGGGCCAACCAAAGTTGGGCTCATGATAAGAGTGTGATGTTATTATTAAGACACCGTATTTATCAGTTTAATCTAATTTTTTAAAATAATTAAAAATATGTAGATAGCAGTGAGTCGGGTCAAATTCATAGGGAAGGTAGTATTTTTAGATTTAAAATCTTTAATTTTATAAAAAAAAAGAAAAAAATTTTGAAATAAAAAATGAAGTCGAAAAATAAAAAGTGCAAATTAAAAGGTGCAGAAATTTAAACTTAGTACTAAGATCTACAAGTTAGATCTTAGCATCTACTTGCAATAAAATAAAAAGTAATAATTAAAGTATAGAAATTAAATTATAATAAAAAGCATGAAATTAAAGATCATAAAAATAAATATTGCATTAAAATTTTAAGATTTAAATATATAAAATTTAAAAATAAAATAAAATAGCCTGATCTCCGATCTTGGATCGACATTGGTGGAAAGATGGTGTAGAAGCCTAGCTTTTTCTTTCGGCACCAGTTGCCTCGAAGCAACCATTAACCTAAAGCCTGACTTCACCTTGTACCAAAGCTTCACCTTGACCGAAGATTATGAATTCTAGAAGTCTAGGATCTTATTTATAGAGCTAGAAGGATTGGAGACTTTTTCTGCAGGCAATGGGGGACTAAGAAGGTCTTTGATTATCAAAATATGAGAAAATTTGAGTAAAAATTGGATTAAAAGAAGTTCTGGATGAATTCTATTGAAGTCTGATGAAATTTAGCCGTTCAATAGGAATCCAACGAACCAAAAATTATCAAAATCAGATATGTATCGACCCAGATTAGGTTGGATTAAATTCTGGCCCTTGATCGCATGTTGATGGAGAAAATCTGACCGCTGATCATACATTGGGAGTCCTGATCACTACCGGGAGCTTTTTGGACCATTGGATCATCTTCTGGGTTTAGTGCTACCGTCGGATGGCGATCTACGTGAAGTCTGAAGTAGGAAATTTTCTCCACCGTTCGATCTTGACCGCAATCAACCACAGCCATACGATCATGCAGTTACTGTTTCTATGGACCGCGTGGATCAACTGCACCGCACACCATAATAAATCAGTGCCTCTTGTTATCGAGTAAAAAGTCTAAAATGCCCTATGAGCCATGATAGATTTTCTGTAAACCCTTTAAGGGTCTAGGTCCACCACGTGTCACTCTGTGATTCGCCGGTTTCTGTTGAGCTGGTGGTCCATACCTGGATCGTGAACCGACTGAGTCAACTAGCATGGCTGGCTTGGCATGCTGGCTTCGTCGGCTTGGCTCCATGCATTTGGATGTGTTGGCTAATATGGCGTGGCGGCTTGAGCCGGCTGAGTCGTATGTTATTTTTTTATTTAATTTTTATTTATTTTATTTTTTTTAGAAATTCATATCTTCTTCGTTTTAGCTTCATTTTACTCAAAATTTATTTTATTATGATAAAAAAAATAAGCTCTTTTCATTGATGATAAAATTTATTTTTTTATTTTTATTATTTTTTTAATAAAAATATAAATTTTTTAAAAATATGTATCAATTAATTATTAATTCTTAAAAATAAACATAAATTAATTGATAAATTGATACTTTTATAGGTAAATTTATGGTACTTATCACACCTCCCAACTTAAGCTTTGCTCATCCCCAAGTAAAAAAAGAATTTAGTTTTAAATACCGTTTAACTTTAGAGTTTCGAATTTTACCTAAGCAGTTTTCAAAATAGCCATTGATATTCAGTAGAGTATAAGTAAGGTATATCATTGGGATATTAATACTTATCAATAAAAAAATTAAGTAAAGAATATTAAATTTTTCTAAATTTTTTTAAAATTATTTCATCTTTATCTCTGATTTGTCTAAATTTTCATATAGGCAAGTGTATTGCTACTTTTGCCCTTCATTTATTAATTTTTATTTTTATATTATCTACTTTTTGATGTGAATATTATTACTTACTTAGACAATGGGATCTGATTACTCGATAAAAAATTAATATTTTTTTTATTTTTATTTTTATTTTTAATGTTATACCACTATTGAGTGTCTTAATCCCTTAAGCTTTCTATTTGATCCATATAGCAAGTCTTGGATCAATGACTCTCAAACTAATTGGCTTTAGGATATTAGGTATAGAATACCCCTCAAACTTACTAGCTCAAATTAAATAGGCTACGAGTTAAGACTAGCTTTACAATGAGCTTCTTTGCTCTTTCCATCTTTTGACGTGAAACTCAATGCTTGCTTAGGCAAAAAGATTCGATTACTTAGTAAGAAGTACTTAGAAACTATTTTATTTAATTTTTTATATAAAAAATATATAATTATCCTACACAAGCCCATAAAAAGTAAACTTTTTTTTGATGTTAGTAGAAAAAATTAGAAATACTCAAAGAAAAAACTTTTTATGTTCTAGACTTAACTCTTTATTGGATTTTCTTAATACTTAATCTCTTAATATCTCATAAATTCTTTGATCTATGTATCAATTTTCTTTTAAAAATGCTTAGTTTAATTTAATTCTTAAGCATAATCAGGTGTCTAAATATTAAATACTAACTTTTTTGAGGACTTAAAATTTTAAAATTTTTATTTTTCTTCCCTCCAACTTAATCGACATTGTCCTCAATGGAGAAGAAAAAATAAAGGATGTAATAAAGAACATGAAAGAATACACCTGACTCAATGTATATGGTCCAGCACATGCCTTCAAAAATTTGGGCTCTTCCTCTAACTTATTCAACATGTCCTAAAAAGAAAATAAACTAAAAAGATAAATTAGATAAAAAAAATTAAATATTGGGTTGCCTTCCAATAAGCACTAAGTTTACTGTCTTTATCTAAACACAATGCAGCTTACTATCCTATGTCAAATATTAGATTGACAAATTTCAATGGTTTTGGATTGCCAATCTTAGGAAGATAATTTATTATCCCTTTATTGATATAATCATTGTTAATTTTAGGGACATAATTTGTGACCCCATTCTCAAACCCATATTTATTAAGAATTTCTCCTATTTGTTCTTCTAAAATGCTCATGAATTAAGTTTTTTAATTAGGAGTCAAGTTTAATGCATTAGGTACTGGAAGGGTGTCTAAAGATAGATTTAATTCTGAAGGTAAATTAATATGATCTTGCTTAAATAACTCTATTGATACTTCATTACATGCCTCCTGATTTTTGTAAGAAGAACCGGCTTCTAGGATTGAAGAAAATATGACATTAGGTTTATAAGTCTCGGGTAAATCATCTATTCTCTTTTTTCCTATGTCTATCAGATAGGTTTAATTCTGGAGGTAAATTAATATGATCTTGCTTAAACAACTCTATTGATACTTCATTACATGCCTCTCAATTTTTGTAAGAAGAACTGGCTTCTTGGGTTGAAGGAAATAGGACATTAGATTTATAAGTCTCAGATAAATCATCTATTCTCTTTTTTCCTATGTCTATCTCATTTAAACTGGAACTAGCATCAGTACTAGTTCCAAACTTAGATTCTTCTATGTGGTTAGTCTCAGTACTAACCTATTCCTCTAAATTTTTATTTTGGCTAGCATCAGTACTAGCCTCTCTCACTTGATCTTGGTATTGGTCCATAAGAATCCTATAGCTTTTAAGTTGAGGAATTACTTTGGCATTCTCAAATTGGGGATTCTTAAGTGAGACACTAAATTGATAACTTAGTCCAGGTGGTTGGTGGACATTAGGTGGGTTGTTTGAAATTGGTAGGCTCGATAGTTGACCTAGTTCTCTCCTCATGTTAGATTTAGCTAGTTACCAAATTTGAGCTTCTAGCCTAGTGATAGATTGCTATTGAGTCAGAATCAATTGTTGAAGTTGGTTAAATCTATCATCAGCTAGATTGGTCTATTGAGGAGGTGGGTATGAGGGATGATTATAATGTGGTGGTAGGAAAGGCTGACTAGGCTGACCTCTGTTATAAGCATAGTTCTGATATTGAGGTCTATTCTGATAATTTTGCACTGATGGAGATTGGGTCTGAGCCTGAGTCTATTATGATTTTCAAGAAAAATTAGGATGATTTCTCAAACCAGAGTTATATGAATTTGAAAATGGATCATTAATCGGCTTGGAGTAGCCTTTAGTAGCTTGGACTTGTTCTTGAATATAAGGTGAAAACTATGCAGCCATAAAATATTCACTCACATGATGGGTTGGGCCAGCATAGATTGAACAAATCTCCTAATAATTAGAAGATTATGTGAATTATGCAGGAGATTGTTGACCTAGGACTAGAACTTGATCTAATTTCTGAGCAAAAAAGTCCACTTTATTTATCAAATTTGAATCAACCTTAGGACTAGATTCTAGATGTTTGAATTCATGGATCCCTGCCTAGGTTTGGTAGAAAGATAATGAAGCATGGTTAATTGAGTTTTCACTCAAAATTTCAAATAAGGTATAGGCTTCATCCTCACTCTTATTCATGAATGCACCTCCACAGGATGCATCTACCATCTATTTGTATTGGTCTCCTAAATCCTCATAGAAAGCTTGAACTATTTGCCACTTAGACAGACCATGGTGTGGGCATTTTCTAGGAAGTTTCTTAAGTATCTCCCATGACTCGTGAATCTGTTTCACTGGAAGCTGAGCAAATCCAGTGATAGCTCGCCTCATAATGTTGGTTCGGCCTATGAAATAGAATTTTTTAAGAAATTCACTTTGCAATTTAGCTCAAGTTTTAATTAGTCTTCCTATTATACCAAGCCAATATTTGGCTTTATCTTTTAATGATAAAAAAAATAAAACTAGTCTAAGGGCATCATTAGTTAAATTTTAAATTTTTACCATAGAACAAATTTCTAAGAATTCATCTAGATGCTTATTAGGATCTTCATTGGTGTTTCCATAGAAAGATGGGAGCATCTGGATTATGGTCGACTTGATCTCATAGTGGATAGCATGAATTTTAGATAATTGGATATAAATTGATGGGTTATAGATGGAAGGAATAAAGTATTCCTTTATCTACTTAGATGATTCTCAAAAATATTCAGCCATTTGGTTATCGGGTTTAATACGATTCAGTCTTTCAATGTTACAGTTGGATTCAACTAGATCAGATAAAGTGATTTTCTATCGTGCATGCCCTGGTGCAACCCTAATGTATTATTCAAAAAAAAAATTTAGAATTTTTATATATATATTTTTGTTATTTTATTATATTATTATTTTTTATAAAAAATTATTTTTTTAATTATTTTAATTATTTTGATTATTATTTTTAATTTAATTTAATTTAATTATTATTTTTAATATTTTTTTAGTTAGTTTAATTTAATTTAATTTAATTTTTATTTTATTTTATTTTATTTTTGAAGAGAAAAAAAAATAAAAGTTCTAAAGAAAAAGTCCTAAAGAGTCCTAGAGCTAAGAAAAGAGAGAAGAATTAGTTTTAATTAGTGATAATGTTGGTTAGCAATCAAGTTGATCAATCAATCTTGACTAAGGATTATCCTAGATCTAGATAGCTCCTAACTGCTAAGATCACCTTCAAGCCCTCCAAGTGTAGGATCAATCAATCAACTGACCAGATAAGTGTAAGGTCGGTGGGAGTCCCCCTATTGCTTGCCTTAGACATCAATTATGCTTGATTAGGTAAGCTAACGGAACCAATTAGAAACCACCTTTCTTTAGATCCAGTCATCCCTGAATCACTTTTCTAAACACCAGTCAAATTGACTAACCCTAATCTGATTCAACTCTTAGAATTTTTTGTCCTATTGAGTTGGAACTCCTAGGGCTGATGTCTAATTGATTTTAAAATTAAAAGCTTAGGTCAATGCAGGATGCTGGTTGGTTGTTTGTGGGCCAAGAAAGGGTGCTCAAATCCTCACCTTATCTTATTTAATTGGGTGTTGCCCTTAATTTGATTTAAAGATGCATATGCACAATCACTTTCAATAAGGGATTCTACACAACTAAAGTAGATGCATGAAATTGATTAAACATAAGAGCTTACCTTATCTCCAGCGATCACCAAAAAAAATAAAAAATAAATAAAACTAATATATTGCATGCTTTAAATAGCTATGGTTTCTAATCTTATCATGGAGCTTTTAATTAGGTTTAAATGGATATTTTTTTAAATTAATTTAAAAATAAAATAAATAAATAAATAAATAAAAAGAGGACTAGAGTTAGGATTGATCTCACCAAGCAAAACTGAATGATTTGTTCCTTGTCCTGGTTCTTTTTGCTCTTTAACCTTTTTTTCTATAAAATAAAAAAAATATTAGCAAGCAATATTTAAAAAAAAATAAAAATTTTATTTATAATTTATTTATAAAAAAATTAAAGAGATCAAAAATTTAATGTCCATACCTTTCTCGACAACGGTGCCAAAAACTTGATAAGAGCGCGATGTTATCATTAAGATACTATGTTTATCAGTTTAATCCGACTTCTTAAAATAATTAAAAATACGTAGATAGCAGTGAGTCGAGTCGAATCCATAGAAAAGATAGTATTTTTAGATTTGAAATCTTTGATTTTATAAAAAAAAAAAGAGTTTTAAAATCAAAAGTGAAGTCAGAAAATAAAAAGTGCAAATTAAAATGTGTAGAAATTTAAACTTGGTACTAAGATCTACTAGTTAGATCTTAGCATCTACTTGCAATAAAATAAAAAATAATAATTAAAGTATAAAAATTAAATTATAATAAAAAGCATGAAATTAAAGAGCATAAAAATAAATATTGCATTAAAATTTTAGGATTTAAATACATAGAATTTTAAAAAAAATAAAATAAAATAAAATAGCCTGATCTCTGATCTTGGATCGGCATTGGTGGAAAGATGGTGTAGAAGCCTAGCTTTATCTCTCGACACCAGTTGCCTCGAAGCAGCCATTAACCCAAAGCCTGGCTTCATCCTATACCAAAGCTTCACCTTGATTGAAGATTATGAATTCTGGAAGTCTGAGGTCTTATTCATAGAGCTAGAAGGACTGGAGACTTTTTCTGCAGGCAATGTGGGACTAAGAAGGTCTTTGATCATCAAAATATGAAAAAATTTGAATGA
This sequence comes from Cocos nucifera, assembly GCA_006176705.1. Classification (NCBI taxonomy): domain Eukaryota; kingdom Viridiplantae; phylum Streptophyta; class Magnoliopsida; order Arecales; family Arecaceae; genus Cocos; species Cocos nucifera. Next base: position 45,366 of record QRFJ01001731.1, read on the forward strand.
AAATCAGATTAAAAGGAGTCCTAGATGAATGCTGTTGAAGTCTGGTGAAATCTAGCCATTTAATAGGAATCCAACGGACTAAAAATCATCAAAATTGGATATGTATCGATCCAGATTAGGTCGGATTAAATTTTGGCCATTGATCGCAAGTTGATGGAGAATATTTGGCCACTGATCGCACGTTGGGAGTCCTGATCACCGCCCGGAGCTTTCTGGATTGTTGGATCATCTTCTAGGTTGAGCGTTGCCATCAAATGGCAATCCACATGAAGTTTGAAGTAGGAAATTTCTTCTACCATCCGATCTTGACCTCAATTAACCGCAGCCACACGATCGTGTAGTTACTATTCCCATGGACCGTGTGGACCGGCTGTACCACACACCATAATGAATCAGCACCTCCTATTATTAAGTAAAAAGTCTAAAATGCCCTGTGAGCCATGATAGATTTTTTATAATCCTTTAAGGGTCTAGGTCCACCTCATGTCGCTCTATAATTCGTCGGTTTCTACTGAGCTGGCGGTCCATGCCTGGATCATGAACCGACTGACGGCTTCGATGGCTGAGTTAGCTAGCATGGCTGGCTTGGCACGCTAGCTTCGTCAGCTTGGCTCAGCACATTTGGATGTGCCGACTGATATGGCACGATGGCTTGAGCTGGCTGAGCCGTATATTATTTTTTTATTTAATTTTTATTTATTTTATTTTTTTAGAAATTTATATCTTCTCTATTTTAGCTCCATTTTGCTCAAAACTTATTTTCTTATGATCAAAAAAATAAGCTCTTTTCATTGATAATAAAATTTATATTTTTATTTTTATTTTTTTAATAAAAATATGAATTTTTCAAAAATATGTATCAATTAATTATTAATTCTTAAAAATAAATATAAATTAATTGATAAATTGATGCTTTTATAGGTAAATTTATGGTACTTATCAGCTCGTATATAGTTTATGTGGATTCTAATACCCACTAAGGAATTATGATAATTTTTTGAATTGGAGGTAGAGGCTACCAATTCAAATAAATAGTGGAAGAATCTTTTGATTAAAGTCCAAATCTTTAGGTTTAATGAATCAATTACTAATTAGGTTATGTTTTGCCTTTATGCAGATATGGCCACTTTCTTATCGCTTCAATCATTATTGGACAATGATAAGTTGGTGGGATCAAACTTTGGTAGCTAGTACCGAAAGTTGAAGATAGTCTTGAAGCATGAATGGATCCTATATGTGCTGACGGATCCTACACCTGAGGAGCTAGCTGTCAATGCACGTAAAATAGTCAGAGACACTTACTAAAAGTGGCTCGGTGATCGGACCATGGTGCGCTACATCATGCTAGCTGCTATGAGCGATAAGTTCAGTCGCAGATTTGCTCAGCCAAAGGACATGCTTCAAGTATTGGAGGATTCCTTTGGCACACCCGATGATGTGGAGAGACACAAGACTAGTTGTGCCATATTCAATGCCAGAATGCAGGACGGTGTCTCTATCACTAATCATGTATTATACATGATCGAGCTGATAGAACAATTAAGCAAGCTCAACTTTCCCTTACATAAACAGCTTGGGAAAGATGCAATACTAAACTCATTGCCCAAGTTGTTTCTTCCATTTCTTACTCATTTCAGAATGACAAAGCCTGAAGTAGACTACCATGGGTTACTAGGATTACTTTAGAAATTTGAGAAGGATTACCAACTCCACAAAGAGTCGGTGAACTTAGTGGGAGGTTCATCTTTTGACTCTCGATCCTTTAGAAAAGGAAAGAAGAACAAGAAGAAGAAAGCTAAGAAGGTGCAACTTCAGAGTGGGACATCTATGCAGGCCAGACTAGGAAGATCAAGCCCGATAAGAGTCAAGCTGAATGCTTCTTTTACAAAATGTGAGGGCACTGAAAAAGTAACTGTCCTCAATACATTGCCTCTCTAGATCCGATCAGATAGAGAAAGAAGCAAGCTGTTGCTGGGCAAAGTATTTATATGATAACTTCTTGCAATTTCTCTATTTATGATGTTACCGACTGGATATTGGATATCGGTAGCTCTTACCATATTTGTAATTTATTGCAGGGATTGCAGGTCAGTAAGAGATTCAAGTAAGGTGAAAGGTTCCTGAACATTGGAGATGGAAGATCAGTTTCAGTTCTAGCTTCAGAAATTTTAAAACTTGTATTTGAGTCTCATACCATTGTTCTTAGTGATTGTCACTTCTATCCCAGTTTTTTTTTAAATATCATTTCTGTAGGCTTTCTGGCCAAAAACGATTATGAAATTTTAATAAAGAAATAAGTTTGTAATATCATTATGAATGGTGTTACTATTTTCTGTGGACATTTGAATAATGGTGTGTATATGTTATCACAATCTGTTAATGTAGTCTATTCAACTAGCAAGCACCCTAGATTAGATAGTGTGTCAGATATCTACTTATGGCATTGTAAGCTAGGTCACATAAATAAGAACTGGATAGATAGGTTAACTCAAAAGGAAATCCTTGAAATTAGTGATTGTGAATCACTTCCAACCTGTGAATTCTGTATTCTTGGTAAAATGACCAAGTCACCTTTTACTGAAAAAGATGAAAGAGCCACTAAAATCTTAGGTCTAGTATATATTGATGTATGTGAAAGTGCCAAAGATGGATATGTCTACTTCATTACTTTCATAAATGATTTATCCAGATATGGATATATCTATCTAATGAGACATAAGTCGGATTCTTTTGAAATGTTCAAACGATTCTGAAGTGAAGTAAAAAAATAAACTAAAAAGAGTATTAAAATTTTATGGTTTGACCGAAGAAGGAAATACCTTTCTGATGAGTTTCTCACATATCTAGGAGAGAATGGGATTCTCTCCTAATGGACTCCTCTAGGAACACTACAGCATAATGGTGTGTCTAAAAGAAGGAATTGGACTCTGTTAGACATGGTCTGATCCATGATGGTTTTTGCCAGCTTGTCGATATTCTTCTGGGGATATGCACTTAAATTGGCTTGTTATCTGTTAAATAGGGTTCCAAGTAAGTCTATAGTTAAGTATGAAATATGGACAGGGCGTAAGCTAGTACTTTCACACCTTAGGGTTTGGGGGTATCTGGCTTATGTCAAATGATTAGTTACAGATAAACTTGGACCTAGGTCTGATAAGTGCACATTTGTAGGGTACCCAAAAGAGACAAAAGGATACTATTTCTACCATGCTGATGAATAAAAGATGTTCGTCAGCCTTAGGGAAATCTTTTTGGAAAAAGAATTCCTTGGTGAAGGAACTATTGTCTTTAAGGTTGAACTTAATAAAGTTCAACAGGTAGAAAAATCGACACCTATAGCTGAACCAAATCAGATTTGATTAGATCAAATTCGGAGCCTAGTATACCTGCACCATTAAGGCGTTCTGATAGAGTACCACATCAGCTAGACAGATACTATGATTTCTTGGTCCAGAATGGTGATCCCATCAAACTCAATGAAAATGATGAGGATTCGATCACCTATATGGATGCTATGTAGAGACCTAATTCTGAGAAATGACTTGAGATCATAAAATCCGAAATAGAGTCCATGAAGATCAATGATGTTTGGACATTGGTTGACCCATCCGAAGGGGTTAAATCCATTGGATGTAAATGGATCTTCAAAAGAAAGAGGGGCGCAGACGGAAAGGTGGAGATCTATAAAACCCATCTAGTTGCCAAGGAGTATTGTCAATGTTATGGTATTGACTATGATGAGACGTTCTTTCCTATGGTAATGCTCAAGTCCATTTGGATTATGCTTGCGATTACTATCCATCTGGACTATGAGATTTGGCAGATGGATGTGAAGACAGCTTTCCTAAATGGAGAGTTGATCGAAGAGGTGTATATGATACAACCTAAGGGGTTCACATCCACAGATGAGTCCAAGGTGTGCAAGATTCAGAGATCCATTTATGGACTGAAGCGGGCATCTCAGAGTTGGAACATGCATTTTGATAAAGTGATCAAAACGTATGGCTTCATTAAGAATGGAGAAGAATCCTGCATTTACAAATGGGCAAATGATCTAGGAGTTGTATTTCTTGTATTATACGTGGATGACATTCTCTTAATTGGGAATGACATCCCCACACTACAGGAAATAAAAATTAAATTATCATCATAATTCTCCATGAAGGACTTGGGTGAAGCATCCTACATCCTAAGAATAAAGATCTATAGGGATAGATCTAAAAGAATGCTTGGATTATCTCAGTCCACGTACATAGATACTATGCTGAAGAGGTTCAGCATGGAGAATTTCAAAAAAGGCTATCTTCTAATAGGCCATGTAATTTCTTTCTCTAAGAAGGATTGTCCGACAACTACTGAAGAGAAAGAGCATATGAGTAAAGTCCCATATGCTTCGATAGTGGGATCTATCATGTACGCCATGATATGTACGAGATCAGACATGGCATACTCACTAGGAGTAGAGAGTAAATACCAGTCTAACCCAGGAGAAAACCACTAAAAAGTGGTTAAAGCCATACTTAAGTATTTGAGAAATACTAAGGATCAATGGTTGGTTTATGGCGAGTCGGATCTAAAATTTATGAAATTTATAGACTTCAGTTTTCAATTTGACCATGATGATAGCAGAAGCATGTCGGGATATATTTTTACTCTGAATGGTGGAGTCATCTACTAGAAGAGTTCCAAGCAATATACTGTGGCAGACTCTATTTGTGAAGCAGAGTACGTGGCAGCATCAGATGTTGCAAAAAAAGCTGTGTGGCTGAGGAAGTTTATCATCGAGATTGGAGTAGCACCTGAAGGAATATCCTAATTTCTCGGACCAGGTTCGTTTAGATCTGATAGGATCAAGAGATATATTTTAAAAATTTTTCTCTTTGATCCAGATCAGATCTGAGATATTTCAGATCTAATTATTATTATTTTAAAAATTAAAATAAAATTAGATAAATTAAATCAGATTTAATTTATCTTGAAGTGGATAATCCTATTACCCGTTGATGATCCTGTATGCAGCAGAAGATTCTGGATCTAACCACGCAAGTGCCTGGCCTCTACCAGTATCCACTCGGGCTGGATATGGAGATCCTCTTCTTCTCTATCATGTCTTCAAAAATTAGATCTGGATTTGATCTGGACAATCTTCAAAACTCTTTTCGAAGATCAGTAGTCATCCTTTGCAGCAGTGCAGCCTTCTAGCTTTTAGTCACCTTTCTTTGATCTGGATCGCACCAACCAAGAATCCAAAACTCCTTTTGGACGTGGAGAAGAGAGAGAGAAGGTGGTTTGGCATGGAGGAAGAGGGGAGAGGCAGCCTTGGGGCATGGGGTTTCAATTTCTCAAACTTTAAATCACAATCTGAGTTGGGCACAGGGTCTTATTTATAGACTGTCTGTGATCCAACTTCTCTTCTTCCCAACCAATCATAACTCTTTATGAAATCAGATCTAAATCTGATTGGTGGGAATAGAGTCCCCTGGATTCCTCCTTAGAGGGCGCCTAAGACCAGTCAAAGTTGGTTCTTAGGAGAACTCTAATTGGAATCCAAAAAGGAGATGGAGTCCCTGTCCAATAGGGACTCCTAGGCGCCTCCAACTTGGGCACACGCCAAGGGTGGCGTGCGCCCTCTTCCTTGCCAGGTTCTAGCAGGGGGACAGGTCCCCACCAGCTCTCCAATAGGTGCATGACATGTGGTCAAAAGTCAAAGTGTCAATGGTCAACATTTGACCAGTCAAAGGTAGACTTTTGACCAAAGTCAAAGGAACAAGAAATGGCAGGTGACCAAAAATGGCAGGTAATGTCTTACAAAATAAGACAACCTTTTCTGACTTGGACAACCTCCAGTCAGACCATATGAAGGCCTCTGATTGAGCACAAACTCCTTTGGCTCAGTCAGGACAACTTATTTATGATAGTAAAAGAAGAACGTTAGGTTCAATCGAGTGCTAGCACGATTTTCTTGAACCTAATTGAATCTCATTCAAGATCAATTGAACTAGATTAGTTCAATTGATGATCACCAGATTCAAACCCTTATTTGTGTGATCCAGTTAGGTTCAGTTCTGTATGGTAATGGGATATGTCATGATCTCTATCATCGACATCATCGAAACTCCTTTCGATGGATCAGAACTCTTCTGATTCGAACAGCTAGAATGATCGATCATCTAAATCATTCTAATTGCTCCCAAAATCCACCAGTGACACCTAGCAGTATATGGTGGCAACCCATCAGAGCTGAATGCGAACCTCTTGGTGCAGCTACCTGTGTGATTAAGTTCTTCTATCTTGAGCCCCGATCAGATTAGGGTTAAGGTGAACTCGTCAAACCCTAGTTTCTATCATATGATGTAATCATTCGATTCAAGTCCGATGTGAAAACCTAAATAGAAACTCTTTCTATTATTTCACTCTGCCATGGCCATGGGCTTCTGGACTTGATTCTCATGATCATCATAGGGCTGCTCCTCTACCACCGAGGTAGATAGATTCCATCTTGATGCAATCCAATTCCTACAATGAACATGCTATAGCCAACATACACCTCAGGATTCCATATGGCTAGGAGATCGAGTAATGGTGTAGTCAAACTATAACACCCTCAAGGTGAACTGCCGATGCACCTCAGGTCAAAGAACCAGACACACCTACTGCAGCATCGAGTCAGTCATTGACGAGAAGGTAGACTTCCTAATGACTACTCGAGGTGGTCACGCTCAGTGCCCTCGTTCTCTAATGAGTACCTATACTCTCGCTCGGTGTCTCCACACCGTAGACTCAAGACTCATCTACTAAAGAGAAGCGATTGTACACCAACCTTCCAGATCAATCACCATCCTCGTGATGATCCTATGGTCGGGAGCATTTTATGAGTTAATAATGATTATTCATGTCTTAAATTTTCAACTCTTGAAAATATGAATTATCATTACCATTAACTCAAAGGATGTATCACAGACACTAAATACACATATGTGATAGAAAATAACCCATTTTATTGATTATAGTCAAAATTATAATTTTGCCCCTAGAAGTGTATTACAAGTGTCAGCCAATTCTGGCTTCTAGGGCACATATATCTAACAATCTCCCACTTGTCCTAAAGCCAATTGGCTACAAGTCTAAGTCCCATCTTCTCAAGGTGGGCTTCGATCTTCTGCTGGCCCAACGGCTTTGTAAGTGGGTCTGCCACATTATCTGCGGAGTTGACTCTCTTGACCTCGACGTAACCCTTCTCGAGGTAATCGCGGATGAGGTGGTATCGCCGCTCAATGTGCTTGGATTTCTGGTGAGACCTCGGCTCCTTAGCAAGGGCTATGGCGCCATTGTTGTCGCAGTATAGAGGAATGGCATCTGATGGCATTACTTCGATTTCTGCGGCAAACTTCTTGTACCAGAATGCTTCCTTCGCAGCCTTCTGATGCAGCGATATATTCTGCTTCCATGGTGGAATCTGCTATCACCGTTTGCTTGAAACTCTTCCAAGCTGACAGCACCACCATTGCACACAAACAGACTCCCAGATGTCGACTTTCGATCATCTACATCGGACATGAAATCCGAGTCTGTGTATCCCTGGACTTGGAGTTCTCCATTACCAAAGACCAACATCATATCCTTAGTTCTTCTCAAGTACTTAAGGATACATTTCACAGAAGTCCAGTGTTCTTCACCTGGATTTGACTGATATCTGCTTGTGACACTCACAGCATGGGCTATATCAGGTCGTGTACATAGCATGGCATACATGAGGCTCCCTATTGCAGAAGCATAAGGGATCTTGCTCATGCATTCTATTTCCTCAGGTGTGCTAGGGCACATCTTCTTGGAAAGATGAATACCATGTCTGAAGGGTATTAATCCCCTCTTAGAGTTTTCCATACTAAACCTCTTTAGTACTTCCTCTATGTACATCTTCTGTGAAAGTCCTAGCATCCTATTCGGTCTATCCCTATAGACCTTAATTCCTAGAATAAAGGATGCTTCACCTAGGTCTTTCATGGAGAATTCCTTGGACAACCATATTTTGACTGATGGTCAACATGGGAATATCATTCCCAATAAGGAGGATGTCATCCACGTACAATACGAGGAAGACAACAGCGCTCCCACTGACCTTTTTGAAGACACATGGTTCCTCTTCATTTTTGATGAAACCAAATAATTTTGATCACATCATTGAAATGAGTGTTCCAGCTCCGAGATGCTTGCTTAAGTCCATATATGGACCTTTGCAGCTTGCAAACCTTGTGATCAGTATCACTGGATGTGAAACCTAGCGGCTGTTCCATATAGATATCTTCCTCAAGATATCCATTTAAGAATGCCATTTTTCACGTCCATTTGCCATATTTCATAATCGAAATAGGCTGCAATGGCAAGCAATGTGCGGATGGATTTTAGCATAGCCTACTGGGGAAAAGGTATCCTGATAGTCAATGCCTTCGCATTGACTATAACCTTTTGCCACTAGTCTAGCCTTGAATGTCTCCACATTTCCCATCTGCACCAATCTTTCTCTTGAAGATCCATTTACACCCAATAGGTACTATACCTTCTGGTGGATCTACCAAGGTCCAGACTTGGTTTGAGTGCATCGAGTCAATTTCTGACTTCATTGCCTCTAAGCCATTTCTCGGAGTCGATATCTGATATCGCCTCGTTGTAGGTTTTGGGATCATCACCATGAGCACCATTACCTACGAGGAACATTTTCTCTACTTCCTCTGAAATAATACCTAAGTATCTTTCAGGGGGATGGAAAACTCTTTCCGATCTACGAGGTGGAGGAGGTAGTGTTCTTATTGGCTCAACCTGATTTGGTTCCAACTTGGTCCTTAGCTCGTTGTACTTGTGAGACTTTCTCATCAAGCTTAATCTGCTTTCCAATGCCGCTATCTTGAATAAACTATTTTTCAAGAAAGATGGCATGTCGACTCACAATCACATTGTGGTCTTCTGGAATGTAGAAATAGTATCCTAATGACTCTTTAGGATATCCTATGAATCGAGCTCTAAAGGACCTAAACTCTAACTTGTCCGCTTGTTGTCTTTTGACATGAGCCGGACAACCCCAAATTCTGAGATGACTCAGACTTGGTTTCTTACCATGCCATATCTCATACGGTGTGGTAGGAACGGATTTTAGAGGAACCCTATTCAGTAAGATAAATTGAAGTTAACAATGAAGTGTCCCCAAAGAAAATCAGGGAAGGTCTGTGAAGCTCATCATGGATCGAACCATATCCAATAGAGTCCGATTTCTCCATTCTGAAACCCCGTTGAGTTGAGGTGTTCCTGGTGGAGTCCATTGAGAGACTATGCCATTTTTCTTGAGATAGTCTAGGAATTTTCCGGCTAAGGTATTCACCTCCTCGATCTGATCGAAGAACCTTAATGGGATTTTTCCAGTTTGTTTTTCTACTTCATGTCTGAATTCTTTGAACTTTTCAAAAGCTTCAGACTTGTGTCTCATAAGATACACATACCCATACCTAGACAGATCATCGGATAAAGGTAATGAAGTAGACAAAATTGCCTCTAGCCGGCACATCAAATGGGCCGCACACATCAGTATGTACTAGGGCAAGGAGATCTGTGGCCCTTTCCCCATGTCCTACAAAAGGGAGTTTAGTCATTTTGCCTTGAAGACAAGATTCACAAGTTGGATATGACTCAAAAGTCAATGGACTCAATAGCCCATTTTTCTCCAATTTGTTAATCCTATCTTCTGCTATATGACCTAATCTCAGGTGCCATAGATATCTATCGTTTGGACTATCCCTAGGTCGTTTGGCATTCACGTTTTGCTCGATAGTTAAAATAGGTACATCAATATGTAGCTGATAAAGACCATTAATAAGAAAACCATTTGCAATTTTATTTCTTTCATAAAGAATGTTACAATGGTCCTTAAAGAAGGTAATCACATAAGCCTTCTTGTGCTAAGCATGAAACAGAAATCAAATTCCTGCTAGCTGCAGGCACATAATAACAGTCTTTTCAAAACTAAGTCTAAACCAGATGGTAATCGAAGAGGGTATGTTCCCACGGCTACTGCAGCAACTCTTGCTCCATTACCGATGCGTAGGATCATGTCTCCATCCCTCAGCCTCCTGCTATCCTCAAGACCCTGCATAGAAGTGCACAGATGAGCACTAGAACCAGAGTCAAGCACCCAACTGGATGCAGAAGAAACCGTAAGGTTAGACTCAATAACGAGCATACCTCCAGAAGGACCTTCCTTCTTGTTCTTCAGGGTGGCCAGGTAAGTAGGGCAGTTCCGCTTCCAATGGCCGTCGCTGTTGCAATGGAAACACTTTCCTTTGCCATCGACCTTTTTCTTCGGTTCTGCCTTCTTCTTCTTTGATCCTTCCACCTTTTGCTTTTTCACAGACTTCTTTTTCTTTCCATAAGACTTTCTTTTGGAAGAAGTCCGTTCCATAGCAAGAACTGAGCCTTTAGAACCTTTCATAGAAAGCTCAGCGGTAACCAGCATATTCATTAATTCGGCCAAGGAATTTTGAAGTTTATGCATGTGGTAATTCATGATGAATTGCCCATATGCATCAGTCAAGGATTGCAGAATAATATCGTTCTGCAGATCCAAGTCCAACTTCACACAGAGCTTCTCAAGCTCTTCCATGTCCTTGATCATTGTCAGACAGTGATCTTGGACTGACTGCCCATCACGCATCTTAGCCTTAAAAAGTCATTTCGTGACTTGATATTTGGCTGCGCGACTCTGTTCACCAAACATCTCCTGCAGGTGAGCCAACATTTGGCGAGCAGTCCCGATATCTTCATGTTGGCGCTGGAGCTCATCAGACATCGAGCCCAACATGTAATATCTGGCCTTATTATCTTCGTCTATCCATTTTTCCAGAGACGCTCTCTGTTCAATGGATGGACGGGCTGGTAAGGTGGGAGGGTCCTGGTCCAAAACATGGGTTAACTTCTCGGAACCCAAAATAATTTTGTAGTTCCTGAGCCAATCTTTATAATTGGGTCCGGTCAGTCTATGTGTGTCCAGGATACGTGCCAATGGGTTGGACGCAGACATTTTCCTGTAGAGAGTCAAAGATTCTAGTTAGATACTGTAATTTTGACTTGACCAATTTATTTAGGAAATTTTATTTTTAAACAAATTAGCTCCCACTATTTTCTCGGATCCCTACACTCCCTCTGTAGAGATGCAAAAATCTCCATGATTAATGATTTCTAGTGGGTGGTGCGGTCTCACCAACTGACTCATCACCTCACCTAACAGTTATTGGTGATGGGTTAGCCAATGAGTGAACAACTCTTGTTCAATGATTCTCTAATCATGGTGCACCCAAACTTGGTCTCTAATTCATGAATCTCACCGTATCCGAAATATTGATCCACTCCTTAGTTAAGTCAGACCCACCATTTGCATAGACTGGGTTCCTAATTGAGTCTCTCACCGTATCCAAAATATTGAGCCCAACTCATCCTCCAGCCCATAGCATCCAATGCCTAATAGACATGGTTGCATCTTTTTCGGTGCAACTGAGCCACTGTATCCAGCCGAGAACAATCAACCCCGGGAAGGGCCCGCACATCTACAATGGTGGAAGACCTCAGACTTAATCTTTTCTTAGGGAGAATTGATTCAGGTCTCATTAAACTAGACTTGTCATAGTCATAACAATTATGACTAACCTAGTGGCATGGGTTAGCTCGGATTATTGACCACCTCAGATCAGAACTGTGTCAACAGATATGGCCAGGTAAGTGAGACCGGTGGAAGGAATATGCCATTAACTCGTACAAGAATGCATTCAGGTCGAGTAGCTTCCAATTAAAAACCAGTCGGTCGTATGTGCCAAACTTACCTTAGACACCAAATTGTTGAGTCAGAACCAATTGGGTTAGCCTACAATCCAGACTCTAACCTCTGAGCCTAATTAGGTCTTGCTTGATCGTGACTCGATCTTGACCCAGACTTAATCCTATTAGGCTGGTCAATTTAAGCATTGTTGATCCCATCTAACCAACTCTTGATTCGGTTTGATCAACCGCTTAGACCTAATTGAGCTACCCAAGCCCGAACCCAATATTATGAATATGTCTTAGATCTGAAATTCTCAATTTTAGACCTAATTAATATTTCATAATCTTAATTCTTAATTAAGTTTAGGGTTCATAAACAAAATATGCACAATAAATCCTAGGGATTTCAGGATCTAGGGTTTTGCAGAAAGTAAGTTTTGGGTTTCTGATTAAGGACGAACACGCAGCACCCCTACACATCATAAGAACACCCCATCGAATGGAAAGAGAGGGCCTTTAAACCCTTCTTCATTCTTATGACCGGACGGCCAAGAGGAACGCCTTAATCAGGAACATGCAATACTACAAAATAGTTTTAGATCTATATCATATATCTCATATACAAATTAGATCTAATCATGGCATATTTTGCATACATCTCATGTATCGAATCATGCATATTTTTAGATCTAAATTATCTCATAATAATCTAAAAAATTAGATTTAAATTGATCGTAATCAAAATAAATTCTAATCTAGATAATTATGTAGAACTATTCTACAACTAGTCTAGACATGCATCAATCATATCTCATATGATATTTAAAATTAAATAATTTTTATTTGCTATTTTTTAGATGTTATTATAATCATTATAATATCAAAAAATAGTAAATAAATAGATCTAAAATATGATTTAATCAAATTAAATCAAAAACATGCAAGACTATTCTATAGAACTATTCTATTTTAGAACTAGTCATGCATATTTTCTAATCTTAGATCCAAATCATTTAATTTTAATTTTTTTCTGATTTTAGATCTGATCACATCTCATGTGACATCTAAAATCACTTATTTTTTAATTAAAATAAATTTAAAAATTAGATCTAAATAATTTTTAGAACCTGGCTCTGATACCAAGTTGAAGGAAAAATCCTGATTTTTCCGGATCAGGTTCGTTCAGATCTGATCAGATCAAGAGATATATTTTCAAAAAAATTTTTTCTTTGATTTCCAAATCAAGATTTAAGATATTTTCAGATCTAATTTTATTATTTAATAAAAATTAAAATAAAATTAAGATAAATTAAATCAAATTTAATTTATCTTGAAAGTGGGTAATCCTATTATCCTGTTGATGATCCTGTATGCAGCGGAAGGATTCTGGATCTAGCCACGCAAGTGCCTGGCCTCTATCAGTATCCACTCAGGCTAGATCTGGAGATCCTCTTCTTCTCTATCACGTCTCCAAAAATTAGATCTGGATCTGATCTGGAGGATCTTCAAAAATTCTTTTGAAGATCAGCAGTCGTCCTTTGCAGCAGTGCAGCCTTCTTAGCTTTTGTCGCCTTTCTTTGATCTGGATCGCACCAACCAAAATCCAAAACTCCTTTTGGGATGTGGAGAGGAGAGGGAGAAGGTGGTTTGGCATGGAGGAAGAGGGGAGGCAGCCTTGGGGTTTCATGGAAATTTCTTAAATTTAAATCCCTTCTGAGTTGGGCGCAGGGTCTTATTTATAGACTATCTGTGATCCAACTCCTCTTCTTCCCAACCAATCACAACCTCTTTGTGAAATCAGATCTAAATCTGATTGGTGGGAATAGAGTCCCCTGGATTCCTCCTTAGAGGGTGCCTAAGACCAGTCAAAGTTGGTTCTTAGGAGAACTCTAATTGGAATCCAAAAAAAGGAGATGGAGTCCTTGTCCAACAAGGACTCCTAGGCGCCTCCAACTTGGGCACACGCCAAGGGTGGCGTGCGCCCTCCTCCTTGCTAGGTTCTGGTAGGGGGACAAGCCCCCACCAGCTCTCCAATAGGTGCATGACATGTGGTCAAAAGTCAAAGTGTCAATGGTCAACATTTGACCAGTCAAAGGTAGACTTTTGACCAAAGTCAAAGAACAAGAAATGGCAGGTGACCAAAAATGGCAGGTAATGTCTTACAAAATAAGACAACCTTTTCTGACTTGGACAACCTCCAGTCAGACCATATGAAGGCCTCTGATTGAGCACAAACTCCTTTGGCTCAGTCAGGACAACTTATTTATGATAGTAAAAGAAGAACGTTAGGTTCAATCGAGTGCTAGCATGATTTTCTTGAACCTAATTGAATCTCATTCAGATCAATTGAACTGGATCAGTTCAATTGATGATCACCAGATTCAAACCCTTATTTGTGTGACCCAGTTAGGTTCAGTTCTGTATGGTAATGGGATATGTCATGATCTCTATCATCGACATCATCGAAACTCCTTTCGATGGATCAGAACTCTTCTGATTCGAACAGCTAGAATGATCGATCATCTAAATCATTCTAATTGCTCCCAAAATCCACCAGTGACACCTAGCAGTATATGGTGGCAACCCATCAGAGCTGAATGCGAACCTCTTGGTGCAGCTACCTGTGTGATTAAGTTCTTCTATCTTGAGCCCCGATCAGATTAGGGTTAAGGTGAACTCGTCAAACCCTAGTCTCTGTCATATGATGTAATCATTCGATTCGAGTCCTGATGTGAAAATCTAAATAGAAACTCTTTCTATTATTTCACTCTGCCATGGCCATGGGCTTCTGGACTTGATTCTCATGATCATCATAGGGCTGCTCCTCTACCACCGAGGTAGATAGATTCCATCTTGATGCCATCCAGTTCCTACAATGAACATGCTATAGCCAACATACACCTCAGGGTTCCATATGGCTAGGAGACCGAGTAATGGTGTAGTCAAACTATAACACCCTCAAGGTGAACTGCCGATGCACCTCAGGTCAAAGAACCAGACACACTACTGCAGCATCGAGTCAGTCATTGACGAGAAGGTAGACTTCCCTAATGACTACTCGAGGTGGTCACGCTCAGTGCCCTCGTTCTCTAACGAGTACCTGTACTCTCACTCCGGTGTCTCCACACCGTAGACTCAAGACTCATCTACTAAAGAGAAATGATTGTACACCAACCTTTCGGATCAATCACCATCCTCGTGATGATCCTATGGTCGGGAGCATTTTATGAGTTAATAATGATTATTCATGTCTTAAATTTTCAACTCTTGAAAATATGAAGTATCATTACCATTAACTCAAAGGATGTATCACAGACACTAAATACACATATGTGATAGAAAATAATCCATTTTATTGATATTAGTCAAAATTATAATTTTGCCCCTAGAAGTGTATTACAAGTGTCAGCCAATTCTGGCTTCTAGGGCACATATATCTAACAGCACCCTCCCTTGATGGTTCGATCCTGCTCTACTACAATAGCACTGGTGCCATTGCTCAAGAGAAAGAATCGAAGGCACACCAGCAGATGAAGCACATTTTGCGTCGCTTTCATCTGGTCTGAGAGATTGTGGATCGAGATGACGTCGACCTTCAGAAGATCGACAGAAAGGAGAACCTGATCGACTCCTTCACTAAATCCCTAGCAATAAAGGAGTTCGACAACCACAAGTCGAACATGGGTATTAAATACTGTACCAAGTGGCTTTAGGACAAGTGGAAGTTGTTGAAAAATATCTTCCAAAGCTAATTATCAGCCTGACGGTTGAGCTGCTTTATACTTGTAATTGATTCATTAATAAATAAAATATATTTTTTATATTTTTTATTGCAAGCATTCATCTTCTAATGAACTTCATTGTTGTGATGAAGTCCTTAGGACTATTTAGCTTTGATAAAGAGAGGATTTATCGATTAGTCCTTAAATTTGTTTATGACCAAATGATAGGCTGTTAATAAGGATGACAGCATCTATTTAGCATAGGTCATTGTATGCCATATAGGTTGGTTGTCCTCTTAACCAAGGAGTGTGGAGATACTGGTATGGCATATAGGTGAGATGTATAGGTACATCATCATTGAACATGACCAACTCCAGAGCATTCTACTGTCGAGAATGTCTCTGATGGCCATATAGGATATAAGTATCCCTTTGATTTGAGATCATCTCATGGTGACTTGCAAGTAAGCACTGTGCTTTGATGTACCAGACTAACTAAATTTCTAATATCAGGTAAAGGAAAGGATTTCTGGGTATAGTAAAGTACTTGCAAAGTTCAGAGTGTGAGTCAAGATGGGATTGACCACTCCAAGAGTTGGAGAAGAATGTATCACTATATTTCAATATAGCAAAATCTTGGCCAGGGTAATCCATCAGGTGTCATGGATTTGCAAATATTTTGAAATACAATAAATGATGACAATGTGATCAGTAGTTGATAGTTGAACTCTGAAGGTCGTCCTATGAGCATTATTGGTCATAGGAGATGAATTATATGAAAACTATAGATCCATATGGGTTCTAAAGATGTTGTTCTACACATTCGACCTATCCGACCGTTGGATACCATTGCTAGATGGTCACTTCGATTGGTATAGAAATCTATTCCTATGCTACTGACTTAGGTTTGGACCTATAAGGTCACATGCATTAGAGCTCACGATCTGATCAGATGTTTGATCAACGATTAAGAATCGTTCTAAGGATTAAATCTAATCAATACGATTGGTGTTTAACCTAAGTGCAAGTATTGCAAAAGAATTAATTAGTAATTAGATTGTTAATTGGCTTAATTTGACTAAGCCAGAGGTTTGAGATTAAGTCTAATTAAATATGATTTAATTAAATTTGGTTTGGACTTGATTGGATCAAGTTCAATTGACTTATTGGATAAGCCAAGGGCAAGAGAAGAACTAAGTCCTTAGTCTAACTAGGACTTCTAAGGACTTCAGTGCACCCAATTTTCTAATTTGATTAGAATTTAAATTAGAATTAAATATGATTTAAATCTAATTTAATTAAGCTCTTTAATTAAGATTAGGGCCTTATTTAATTGAGTTAGGTTTACTCAAATTTAATTTTATTTGATTAAAAGATCTTATTTGACCAAGTCAAAATAGGAGTCCTAGTGTGACTAGGACTCCCCAACCTTACACCACCTTAGCCCATGCCCCCCACACCCACTTATCTTTATTTTGTGCATGAGATCTCCTCTCCCTGATGTTCACACACGCCCCTCTCTCCCTCTTTTTCTTATAAGGCAATTTGTTGGAAGACCAAGTCAAAAGGGGAGTTAGTTTTGCTTTAGGATTTTATAAGATAGAATCCTTGTTAACCAAAACACCTTCCCTTGAGTGCCACCCCCTCTTTTATTAATTCTTCTCTTATTCCATGTGAGAAACCACTTTGTTGTGCACCCTCCTTTGTTGGTCCACACCAATAATTATGGAGGAGGAGCCTAATAGTTGGGCGCCCCTTGTCTTGCCCTGTTTGACCTTTCCTTGTCTAGTTTTTGACCTAGACAAGGACTCTTCCTTTTTCTCTATTTATTGGATGAATTTTTGGATAAAATTTTCATAAAATATAGAGATTTAGGAGAGGTTTGGGGTGTACAAAAATAAAAGAAAGAGGGTCTTTAGGCATGGGGGTTCCATAGGCATCAAACTAGGTGTCTAGGTGAGAGAAAAGAGAAGAAGAAGAGGGTCTTCTTCTAGGGCTGTTTTATTCTTCATCTCTCCTCCTTTTGAGCTTTTTTCTAAGAGAGTCTCAGATCAAAAAACTCTCCTCTTTCTTCTCATATTTTGGAGAGTCCAACTTTTGAAGAAGAGAGTGTCGAATCGATCGTCAAAGAAGGATCAGCACGGTACTAGCATGCTATGTTGACTTTCTGCATCGGACTTCATATCAGAGTTCGTAGGCTTGTGTGGATGACTCCTAGAGGTCAGATGCATGTGTGGCTTATGACTTCATCCTTAAGTCTGGATCAGCAAGTTAGAACGTCTAACTTGCATAGGTAATAGATCTGATCTATTGATTTTATATCTGCATTAGATGTAGTGTAGATCTAGATTGATGTGATCAACCTTTCCTTCTCCTTTATGTTTTTAATTTTTGATTTAATATCATGCCTTGATCATATAATAGATCTAAGATCTAGGTATTTATATATTTTTATTTAAATAAATATTTAATTTATTTAAGTCTTTTGCTGTCTGATCCTGAAAAAATTTTAAGATCTACCCATGAAACCCTAGATCTGGTTCCTTCAAGGATCGCGAGGGACTCCTTTATCTAGACTTTCTCAATTTAGAGAAGAGAGAAAAATAGGTAGGTTGGTAAGGGATGACCTATTTTAGGTCAGCAAATCGTGACATATAAGGTGGTACGAATCTGATATTTAGGGACCACCAATATCCAACATTGGTCGGCAACATACAAACTATAATAGGTAGGTCAGTCGAGGATGATTGGCAAATTTGGGGAAGCCACCTTGGGAAATAGCTCGTATAGAGATGAACTACAGCAGGTCGGTGACAACCAACCTACTATGGGCTATTCTTGAAAATTGCTCAGCCGCGTACGACCCATGGTGAATCATCGGTGAACAAGTAACCCATCGTAGCGGTTAGTCCATGGGCATCCTATTGAAATAGGTTAGCAGAGATCGAGGAACATCAGGCTGAGGATGAACTATGGTTAACCCATAACAACTACCCCCCACTCACGAGGCTGAGCTATTATTGCTCAATCAAAGTGAGTATCCTTTTGAGGCCGAGGCCGATCTTTGAGATGAGATCATATTGCTTCGTGTCGAAGATTGATACTCTGATGAGACTTGTGGAAGACCATCAGCTGCCAAAATTTGATCATCGATCAGCCTAATCCAGGGAGATTCATTTTGCCCAATCAATGATTGCCACTTGGCGAAAATTCAAGAGGGTTAGTGAATCGATAGTAGATCAGAGCCATCCAAATCTCTTATAAATAGGGGTTGTCGTTACTTTCATTTTCACTATTGCTATTACCGAGAGGGGAGCTCCGGCACTTTGCACTCCTGAGGGAATTACTCGATCGAAACTGGCCTTCCACCAACCCCGTCCTCATTCCTTTGTTGATCGGCCACTTCTTTTTCATAGGTTAGTTCCTTCATCGTTTATAATGAATGAATTAAGTTTATCCCAATCTTCCTGGAGCTTGAGTGACCAATCAAGAGATGTGGGCCATGAGTTCGAGGTCAGGGGTTCTTCGAATAGATCCAAAGAACACGAAATCCTAGTCCATTTAGGGTGAACTCTATCCTCTCCTTGGAGGACTTAGAATTTATTAGGCTTAAGTACCAAGTTCTGGCTGACTTTAAATTAGAGGTCGCCAGACCTGAGGAATGGATAGCTCTTCCTCATCAAGGGCGAGTTGGGATTTATGAGGAATCCCTGAAGGTCGGCCTTAGGTTGCCTTTCTACTTCTTAATTGTTTTGTTCTTAAATTTGTATAAAATAAGTTTCTGTAGCTTAGCGCTGAACTATTGGTGATCGATCTTAGGTTTCTTCACCCATTGTCTTCTCCTTGGGGTCGAGCCTACCTCTCATATTTTTCAAGCTTGCTTCACTTTGAAGGAGCATCCCATGAAGATTGGATGGTGGTATGTCTCTTCTCGGAAAGGACATCATCTTTTCTAAGGTGCTCCTTTCTCTGTACACAATTGGAAGGAGCGATTATTTTTTGTTTCGACCGAGCAACCTTGGGGCTTTAGCATGTCATGGGGCTGACCTCATAGGTCGGTAGTTAGACCTCCGACATTATCATATGCCGAGGAGGAGGCCATAGGTTGGCTTTTTGGTTTCGCTCCTCCATTGTCTAAGCTCCTTACTGAGGAGAACCTATTTAAAGTCGGGCCGATTCCAATCGACCCAAAGAGTAAGTGCTTTTTTGCACCTTCTTTAGCTCATTCTTTCTGCTACTATCCTTGGTGCTTACCGAGCTTGTCTTTCCATGCAGCAATGAATCCGATCGATCTAGAAGCCATTCATCGGGTGGCAAAAAAGAGGAAGGCTAGCATAGCTTTGGCTCACAAATGTAGCCGATCTAAGGCCGACCTCGTCCAACCCATTGTTGGGGGTTCCTCGAGGTCGATCAATGTCCCAAGGAAAGAAAGCTCAGTGCTGGCAAGAGCTATGGCACCACTACGATCTGCCACTCCAATAGAGCCTATCCCCCGAGCTTCGACATCCTCTTCTAAGAGATGCTCGGGTGGGCTCAAGATCTCCATTCAGATGTCCACCCATGGGCCTAACATACCAGCGGACATCTCTCCAGCAGAGGTTGCCTCGAACACCAAGGATAGAAGAAAGGGCATCGATGACTACCGCATTGCCGGATCTCTACTGAAGTCGATCATTTTGTCAGTCAACATCCAAAAATTTGAGGAGGCTAGGGGTGCATTTCGCATCCAAGATTCCTACGATTCTCTTCTTCGGGTAAGTAATGGTCATCAACCATCCTTTATTTTTGCGTAACTTGATAATTGATTTTTTTTTTGTAGCTCATCCACCATGTGGACCATTTTACTGAGGTGATCTGGGAGGTTTGGTGTATCTCAAAGGACACTGAGGAGAAAGCAGCCCAGGCGATCCGAAGGGTGGATGATGCCCACCTATCCTGGTTAAAGATCGAGGATGAGAATGAAGGGAAAATCCTGATTTTTCGGATCAGGTTCGTTCAAATCTGATTGGATCAAGAGGCATATTTCAAAAAAAAAAATTTAGATCCAAATCAGATCTAATATTTTTTAGATCTAATTTATGATCTAATAAATAAAAAAATTAAATTAAATTAAATCAAAATTAGTTTTACCTTGATATGGGTAATCCAATTACCCATTGATGATTTGTTGATAGCCTAAGGTTCTGGATCTAGCCAGGCAAGTGCCTGACCTCTATCGGTATCCACTTGGACTGGATCTGGAGATCTTCTCCTTCTTTATCACGTCTCCAAAAATTAGATCTGAATTTGATTAAGAGAATCTTTGAAACTTTTTTCGAACATCTGTTGTCGTCTCTGCAGTAGTGCTGCCTTTTTCCTTTCTCGTCAGCCTTTTCTTGCTTGAATCACACTAATCTGAAGGCCCAACTTTTTTGAGCATAGAGAGGAGAGAGAGGTGGCATGGAGGAGGGAGAGGGGCAGTCTTAGGGCATGGCTAAGAGAAAAATTCTATGAAAGTTGGGCACAGACAAGTCTTTATATAGACCCTACTGCGCCATGCAGTGCCACATCACCCTGGCCAATCACGTTGCTTCATTCAATTAGATCTAAATCTGATTGGTGGAATGACATTAGCTGATCTAATTAGATGAGAGACCCATAGATTCATCCTTAGGTGGTGCCTAAGATAGGTCAAAGTCTATAGGTGAGGGTCACCTAGTTTGAATCCAAGAAGCAACCTGGAGTCCCATCCGTATGGGACTCCAGGCATCCCTATCCATGGGCGCATGCCATCCTAGGCGTGCGCCCCCTCCTTTCCAAAATCCAGTAAGGGGATAAGCCCCTATCTACTCTCCAATAAGTGCATGACGCATAGGCAGATGTCCAAGGGTCAAAGGTCAACGTTTGACCAAAGTCAAAGGATAAAAATTAGCAGGTGACGGAAAATAGTAGGTGTTATCTCAAACTTATCTCATAAATTAAGACAATCCATTTTTGACCTGGACAAGCTCCAGTCAGACCAGGTATAGGTACCTGAGTGAGCACAAACTCATTTGGCTCAGTCGAGATAACTTTTAATGATAGAAAAAGGAGAATGTTAGGCTCAATCGTGTGCTAGCACGATTTTCTTGAACCTAATTGAATCTAATTCAAATCAATTGAACTAGATTAGTCCAATTGATGATATCCAGATCCAAACCTTTGTTTGTGTGATCTAGTTAGGTTCAGTTCTATGTGATAATGGGATATGTCATGATCTCCATCATCGACATTATCGAAACTTCTATCGATGGATCAAAACTCTTCTGATTCAGACAACTGAAATGATCGATCATCTAAGTCATTCTAATTGCTTCCAAAATCCACCAGTGATACCTAGCAGTATATGGTGGCAACCCATCAAAATTGAAAATGAACCTCTCGGTGTAGCTACTTGTGTGATTAAGTTCTTCTATCTTGAGCCTTGATCAGATTAGGGTTAAAGTGAACTCGTCAAACCTTAATTTCTATCATATGATTTAATCATTTGATTCAAGTCTAATGTGAAAATTTTAATAGAAACTCTTTCTATTATTTCACTCTCTGCCATAGCCATGGGCTTATGGACTTGATTCTCATGATCATCATAGGGCTGCTCTTCATCCACCGAGGTAAATAGATTCCATCTTGGTGCAATCCAATTCCTACAATGAACATGCTATAGCCAACATACATCTCAAGATTCCGAATAGTTAGGAGACTGAGTCATAGTGTAGTCAAACTATAACACCCTCAAGATGAATTACCGATGCACCTCAGGTCAAAGAATCAGATACACCACTGCAGCTTCGAGTCAGTCATCAACGAGAAGGTAGACTTCCTTATGACTACTCGAGGTGGTCACACTCAATGCCCTCGTTCTCTAATGAGTACCTATACTCTCACTCTGGTATCTCTACACCGTAGACTCAAGACTCATCTACTAAAAAGAAGCGATTGTACACTAACTTTCCAGATCAATCATCATCCTTATGATGATCCAACGGTCAGGAGCATTTTATGAGTTAATAATAAAAATTCTTGTCTTAAATTTTTAACTCTTGAAAATAAGAATTATCATTACCATTAACTCAATGGATGTATCATAGACACTAAATACACATATGTGATAAAAAATAACCCAATTTATTATTTATAGTCAAAATTATAATTTTGCCCCTAGAAGTGTATTACAAATGTCAGCCAATTCTGACTTCTAGGGCACACATATATCTAACAAACTCCTACTTGACCTAAAGCCAATTGGCTATAAATCTAAGTCCCATCTTCTCAAGGTGGGCTTCGATCTTTTGCTGGCTCAATGGCTTTATAAGCAGATCCACTACATTGTCTGCGAAGTTGACTCTCTTAACTTCGGCGTAACCCTTCTCGAGATAATTGCGGATAAGGTGGTATCACTGCTCATGTGCTTGGATTTTTGGTGAGACCTTGACTCCTTAGCAAGGGCTATGGCACCATTATTGTCGCAGTATAGAGGAATGGCATCTGATGGCATCACTCCGATCTCTGTGGCAAACTTCTTATACCAAAATGCCTCCTTTGCAGCTTCTGATGCAGCGATGTATTCTACTTCCATGGTGAAATCTGCTATCACTGTCTGCTTGAAACTTTTTCAAATGACAACTCCACCATTACACAAAAATAAACTCTCAGATGTCGACTTTCGATCATCTACATCGGACATAAAATTTGAGTTTGTATATCCCTGAACTTGGAGTTCTCCATTATCAAAGATCAATAACATATCCTTAGTTCTTCTTAAGTACTTAAGGATATATTTCACAGAAGTCCAGTATTCTTCATCTAGATTTGACTGATATCTGCTCGTGACACTCACAACATGGGCTATATCAGGTCGTGTACATAACATAGCATACATGAGGCTCCCTATTGCTGACGCATAAGGGATCTTGCTCATGCATTGTATTTCCTCAGGTGTGCTAGGGCACATCTTCTTGGAAAGATGAATACCATGTCTAAAGGGTACTAAAGCCCTCTTAGAGTTTTCCATACTAAACTTTCTTAGTACTTCCTCTATGTACATCTTCTGTAAAAGTCCTAGCATCCTATTTGGTCTATCTCTATAGACCTTAATTCCTAAAATAAAGGATGCTTCTCCTAGGTTTTTCAATGGGAATTCTTTAGATAACCATATTTTAACTTATGGTCAACATGAGAATGTCATCAATAAAAAGGATGTCATCCACATACAATACGAGGAAGACAACAGCACTCCTACTGACCTTTTTGAAGACACAATGGCACCTCTTCATTTTTTATGATACCAAATAATTTTGATCACATTATTAAAATGAGTATATTCTAGCTCCGAAATGCTTGCTTAAGTCTATATATGGACCTTTGCAGCTTGCAAACCTATGTGATCATTCACTCTGGATGTGAAACCTAGTGACTGTTTCATATAGATATCTTCCTTAAGATATCCATTTAAGAATGCCGTTTTTACATCCATTTGTCATATTTAATAATTAAAATAGACTGCAACAACAAGCAATGTGCGAATGGATTTTAACATAGCTACTGGCGAAAAGGTATCTTGATAGTCAATACCTTCGCATTGACTATAATCTTTTTGCCACTAATCTAGCTTGAATGTCTCCACATTCCCATCTGCACCAATCTTTCTCTTATAGATCCATTACACCCAATAGGTATTATACCTTCTGATGGATCTACCAGGTCCAATTTGGTTTGAGGGCATCGAGTCAATTTTTGACTTCATTGCCTCTAACCATTTCTCGAAGTCGATATCTAATATTACTCGTTATATGATTTTCGGATCAACTCACCATGAACCCCATTACCTATGAGGAATATTTTCTCTACATCCTCTAAAATAGTACCTAAGTAACTATCAGGAGGATGAAAAATTCTTTTCATCTACGAGGTGGAAGGTGGAGTAGTTGGATTGGCTCAACCTGATTTAGTTCCTTTGGTCCTTAGCTCGTTGCCCTTGTGAGACTTTCTCTTCAAGCTTAATCTGCTTTTCAATGCCGCTATCTTGAAAAACTATTTTTCAAGAAAGATGGCATGTCGACTCATTATCACATTAGATCTTCTAGAATGTAGAAATAATATCCTTAATGACTCTTTAGGATATCCTATGAATCGAGCTCTAAAGGATCTAAGAGTCTAAACTTGTCTGCTTGTTGTCTTTTGATATGAAGCCGAGACAATCCCAAATTCTGAGATGACTCAGACTTGATTTCTTACCTGTCATATCTCATACGATGTGGTAGGAATGGTTTTAGAAGGACCCTATTTAGTAGTATATTGCAGTTAACAAATAGTAATCTCCAACAAAAAAATCAGGAAGATTTATGAAGCTCATCATGGATCGAACCATATCTAATAGAGTCTGATTTTTCCATTCTGAAATTTTTTGAGTTGAGGTATTCCTGGTAGAATCTATTGGAGAGACTATGCCCATTTTCCTTAAGAATAGTCCAGAATTTCGACTAAAGGTATTCACCTCCTCGATCTGATTGAAGAAACCTTTAATGGGTTTTTCAAATTTGCTTCTCTCACTTCAATTGTCTAAATTTTTGAACTTTTCAAAGGCTTCAGGCTTATGTCTCATAAGTACAATTAACCATACCTAGATAAATCATCGTAAAGGTTATAAAGTAGACTAGATTGCGTCTAGTCGGTACATCAAATGGATCGCACACATTAGTATGTACTAGAGCAAGAAGATCCATAGCCCTTTCTCCATGTCCTACAAAAAGAGAGCTTAGTCATTTTAACCATGAAGATAGGATTCACAAATTGGATATGACTCGAAAGTCAACAGACTCAATATGCCCAATTTTCTCTAATTTGTTTTAACCCTATCTTCTGCTATATGAACCTAATCTTAGGTGCCATGGATACCTATCATTTGGACTATCCTAGGCTCATTTTGATTTTATGGCATTCACATTTTGCTCGAAATTAAAAATAGATACATCAACATGTAACTGATAAAGATCGTTAATAAGAAAACCACTTGCATTTATTTCTTTCATAAAGAATGTTATAATGGTCCTCAAAAAAACTAATTACATAGCCTTCTAATACAAGGCAAGAAATAGAAATTTAAATTCCTGCTTGCCACAGGCACATAATAATAGTCTTTTAATCACTAAGTCTAAACCAGATGATAGTCGAAGAGGGTAATGTTCTCATGGCCTGGTAGCAACTCTTGCTCTATTTGATGTGCAGGATCATCCTCACCACCCTCAGCCTCCTGCTATCCTCAAGATCCTGTATGAAAGTGCACAAGTGAGCACTAGAATCAGAGTCAAGACACCCAACTGAATGCAGAAGAATCATAAGGTTAGACTCAATAACGAGCATACCTCTAGAAGGACCTGCCTCCTTCTTCTTTAGGATGGCCAGTAAGTAGAGGGCAATTCTGCTTCCAGTAGCCGTCATTGTTGCAATGAAATACTTTTCTTTGTCAGCGGCCTTCTTCAGCTCTGCCTTTTTCTTCTTTTCTCCTTCCACCTTCTGCTTTTTACAAAACTTCTTTCTTCTTTTCAAAGAACTTTCTCTTAGAAGAAGTCTGTTCCATAGCAAGTACTGAGCCTTTAGAACCTTTCATGGAAAGCTCAGTGATAACCAGTATGTTCATAAGTTCGACCAAGGAGTTTTGAAGTTTATGCATATGGTAGTTCATGATGAACTACCCATATGAATTCAGTCAAAGATTACAGAATTATATATTCTGTAATCAAGTCCAACCTCACTCCGAGCTTCTCAAGCTCTTCCATGTCCATGATCATAATATATCAGATAATTATCTTGGACTGACTGCTATCACGCATCTTAGCCTTGAACAGTCATTTTAGTGACTAGATACTTGGCTGCGCGACTTTGTTCACCAAAACATCTCCTGTAGGTGAGCCAACATTTGGCGAGCAGTCCTGATATTTCATGTTGGCGCTGAAGTTCATCAGGACATTGAGCCCCAACATATAGTATCTGACCTTGTATCAAATCCGTCCCCTGTCCACTTATCCAGAGATGCTCTTCGCTCAGTGGATGGACAGCTGGTAAGGTGGAAAGGTCCTGATTGCAATACATGAGTTAACTTCTCAAAACCCAATGATTTTGAAGATTCGGACAATCTCTTATAATATTGGTCCGATCAGTCTATGGTTCCAAGCTTCATACAATGGTTGGATGTGCAGACATTTTACTATAGAGAGTCAAAGTTTCTAGTTAATATTGTACATTGAGACTTAACAATTTATTTAGAGACTTTATTTTTAAATAAATTAGCTCCTACTATTTTCTCAAGATCCCTACACTCCCCCTGTAGATATGCATAAATCTTCCCATGAATTACTGATTTCTAGTGGATGGTGCGTCCCAATCAACTGACTCATCATCTCACCTAACAGTTATTCGGTGATGGTTAGCCATGAGTGAACAACTCTTGTTCAATATCTCCTAACAATGATGCACCCAACTTGATCTCTAATTCATGAATCTCAATCATGTCTGAAATATTGATCCAACTCTTGAGTTAAGTCAGACCCACCATTGCATAGATTAGATTTCCAATTGAGTCTCTGCACCGTAATCTGAAATATTGAGTCCAATCCATCCTCTAGCCTATAGCAACCTAATGCCGAATAGACATGGTTGCAATCATTTGGTGCAAATGAGCCACTGTAAACCAACCGAGAATAATCAACCTCGAAAAGAAACCCCTACTCTACAATGGTGAAAGAATCTTAGACCTTAATCTTCTATTAGAAAGATTTGATTTAGGTCTCATTAAACTAGATTGATATATCATAACCATTATGACTAAACTTCATGGCAGGGTTAGCTCAGATTATGACCACCTCAGATCAGAACTGAGTCAACAAACATGCCAGGTATAGTGAGACCGGTGGAAAGGGATATATCAATTAACTCGTAAGAATGCATTCGAGTCGAGTAAGTCTCAATTAAAAATATGATCGTGTCTGCCAAACTTACCTTAGCACCCAAATTATGACCAAAATCAATCGGTTAGCCTACAACATCCAGATTCTAACCAACTGAGGAGCCTAAATTAGGTCTTAAGCTTGATCGATCACTCACAGTGACTTCAATCTGACTCAGACTATCCTATTAGATGTGAATCAATTAAGCATTGTTGATGCCATCTAAATCAACTCTTGATTCGTTTGATCAACGCTAGACCTAATTGAGCTAACCCCTCAAGTCCCGAACTCATTTTTATGAACCGCTCTTCAGATCAAAATTCCATTTTTAGAATCTAATATATTTTATAAAATCTTAATTTTTAATAAGTTTAGAGTTCATAAATAAAATCATGTAAATAAGATCCTAGATTTAGGTCTAGAATTTTGTAGAAAAGTAAAGTGTTTTAATTTCTGATTTAGACGAACGCGCAGCACCCCTAGCACATCATAAAATATCCGATCAGAATGGAAGGAGAGGGTTTTTTAAATCCTACCTTTATTTTTATGAATCGAAACAGCTAAGGAAATGCCTATAATCAGAAATTATAACTAATGCTACAAAAACTAATTAGATTT
>QRFJ01001731.1:73489-146202 GCA_006176705.1 Cocos nucifera
ATGAGGCTCCCTATTGCTGAAGCATAAGGGATCTTGCTCATGCATTGTATTTCCTCAGGTGTGCTAGGGCACATCTTCTTGGAAAGATGAATACCATGTCTAAAGGGTACTAAAGCCCTCTTAGAGTTTTCCATACTAAACTTTCTTAGTACTTCCTCTATGTACATCTTCTGTAAAAGTCCTAGCATCCTATTTGGTCTATCTCTATAGACCTTAATTCCTAAAATAAAGGATGCTTCTCCTAGGTCTTTCATGGAGAATTCTTTAGATAACCATATTTTAACTATGGTCAACATGAGAATGTCATCCCAATAAAAAGGATGTCATCCACATACAATACGAGGAAGACAACAGCACTCCTACTGACCTTTTTGAAGACACATGGCACCTCTTCATTTTTTATGATACCAAATAATTTGATCACATTATTAAAATGAGTATTCTAGCTCCGAAATGCTTGCTTAAGTCTATATATGGACCTTTGCAGCTTGCAAACCTTGTGATCATCATCACTGGATGTGAAACCTAGTGACTGTTTCATATAGATATCTTCCTTAAGATATCCATTTAAGAATGCCGTTTTTACATCCATTTGTCATATTTTATAATTAAAATAGACTGCAACAACAAGCAATGTGCGAATGGATTTT
Source organism: Cocos nucifera (assembly GCA_006176705.1). Classification (NCBI taxonomy): domain Eukaryota; kingdom Viridiplantae; phylum Streptophyta; class Magnoliopsida; order Arecales; family Arecaceae; genus Cocos; species Cocos nucifera. The sequence goes on from QRFJ01001731.1 coordinate 74,140, forward strand.
AACATAGCTACTGGCGAAAAGGTATCTTGATAGTCAATACCTTCGCATTGACTATAATCTTTTGCCACTAATCTAGCCTTGAATGTCTCCACATTCCCATCTGCACCAATCTTTCTCTTATAGATCCATTTACACCCAATAGGTATTATACCTTCTGATGGATCTACCAAGGTCCAATTTGGTTTGAGTGCATCGAGTCAATTTTTGACTTCATTGCCTCTAACCATTTCTCGAAGTCGATATCTAATATTACCTCGTTATAGATTTTCGGATCATCACCATGAACCCCATTACCTATGAGGAATATTTTCTCTACATCCTCTAAAATAGTACCTAAGTACCTATCAGGAGGATGAAAAATTCTTTTCATCTACGAGGTGGAGGTGGTAGTGTATGGATTGGCTCAACCTGATTTAGTTCCATTTGGTCCTTAGCTCGTTGCCCTTGTGAGACTTTCTCTTCAAGCTTAATCTGCTTTTCAATGCCGCTATCTTGAATAAACTATTTTTCAAGAAAGATGGCATGTCGACTCATTATCACATTATGATCTTCTAGAATGTAGAAATAATATCCTAATGACTCTTTAGGATATCCTATGAATCGAGCTCTAAAGGATCTAAAGTCTAACTTGTCTGCTTGTTGTCTTTTGATATGAGCCGGACAATCCCAAATTCTGAGATGACTCAGACTTGATTTCTTACCATGTCATATCTCATACGATGTGGTAGGAATGGTTTTAGAAGGAACCCTATTTAGTAAGTATATTGCAGTTAACAAATAGTATCTCCAAAAAAAATCAGGAAGATTTATGAAGCTCATCATGGATCGAACCATATCTAATAGAGTCTGATTTTTCCATTCTGAAATTTTATTGAGTTGAGGTATTCCTGGTAGAATCTATTGAGAGACTATGCCATTTTCCTTAAGATAGTCCAGAAATTTTCGACTAAGGTATTCACCTCCTCGATCTGATTGAAGAACCTTAATGGGTTTTTCAATTTGCTTCTCTACTTCATGTCTAAATTTTTTGAACTTTTCAAAGGCTTCAGGCTTATGTCTCATAAGATACACATAACCATACCTAGATAAATCATCGGTAAAGGTTATAAAGTAGACTAGATTGCGTCTAGTCGGTACATCAAATGGATCGCACACATTAGTATGTACTAGAGCAAGAAGATCCATAGCCCTTTCTCCATGTCCTACAAAAGAGAGCTTAGTCATTTTACCATGAAGATAGGATTCACAAATTGGATATGACTCGAAAGTCAACAGACTCAATTGCCCAATTTTCTCTAATTTGTTAACCCTATCTTCTGCTATATGACCTAATCTTAGGTGCCATAGATACCTATCATTTGGACTATCCCTAGCTCATTTTGATTTTATGGCATTCACATTTTGCTCGAAATTAAAAATAGATACATCAACATGTAACTGATAAAGATCGTTAATAAGAAAACCACTTGCAATTTTATTTCTTTCATAAAGAATGTTATAATGGTCCTCAAGAAAACTAATTACATAGCCTTCTAATACAAGGCAAGAAATAGAAATTAAATTCCTGCTTGCCACAGGCACATAATAATAGTCTTTTAATACTAAGTCTAAACCAGATGATAGTCGAAGAGGGTATGTTCTCATGGCCATGGTAGCAACTCTTGCTCCATTTTTGATGTGCAGGATCATCTCACCATCCCTCAGCCTCCTGCTATCCTCAAGATCCTGTATGAAAGTGCACAAGTGAGCACTAGAATCAGAGTCAAGCACCCAACTGAATGCAGAAGAAATCATAAGGTTAGACTCAATAACGAGCATACCTCTAGAAGGACCTGCCTCCTTCTTCTTTAGGATGGCCAAGTAAGTAGGGCAATTCTGCTTCCAGTAGCCGTCATTGTTGCAATGAAAATACTTTTCTTTGTCAGCGGCCTTCTTCAGCTCTGCCTTTTTCTTCTTTTCTCCTTCCACCTTCTGCTTTTTCACAAACTTCTTCTTCTTTTCAAAAGACTTTCTCTTAGAAGAAGTCTGTTCCATAGCAAGTACTGAGCCTTTAGAACCTTTCATGGAAAGCTCAGTGATAACCAGTATGTTCATAAGTTCGACCAAGGAGTTTTGAAGTTTATGCATATGGTAGTTCATGATGAACTACCCATATGAATCAGTCAAAGATTACAGAATTATATCATTCTGTAGATCCAAGTCCAACCTCACTCCGAGCTTCTCAAGCTCTTCCATGTCCATGATCATTATCAGATAATTATCTTGGACTGACTGCCTATCACGCATCTTAGCCTTGAACAGTCATTTAGTGACTAGATACTTGGCTGCGCGACTTTGTTCACCAAACATCTCCTGTAGGTGAGCCAACATTTGGCGAGCAGTCCTGATATCTTCATGTTGGCGCTGAAGTTCATCAGACATTGAGCCCAACATATAGTATCTGACCTTGTTATCATCGTCTGTCCACTTATCCAGAGATGCTCTCTGCTCAGTGGATGGACGAGCTGGTAAGGTGGAAAGGTCCTGATTCAATACATGAGTTAACTTCTCAAAACCCAAAATGATTTTGAAGTTTCGGAGCCAATCCTTATAATTTGGTCCGATCAGTCTATGGGTGTCCAAGATTCATACTAATGGGTTGGATGCAGACATTTTTCTATAGAGAGTCAAAGTTTCTAGTTAGATATTGTAATTAAGACTTAACCAATTTATTTAGAGACTTTATTTTTAAAATAAATTAGCTCCTACTATTTTCTCAGATCCCTACACTCCCTCTGTAGATATGCAAAAATCTTCATGATTACTGATTTCTAGTGGATGGTGCGGTCCCATCAACTGACTCATCATCTCACCTAACAGTTATTGGTGATGGGTTAGCCAATGAGTGAACAACTCTTGTTCAATGATTCTCTAATCATGATGCACCCAAACTTGATCTCTAATTCATGAATCTCATCATGTCTGAAATATTGATCCACTCTTTAGTTAAGTCAGACCCACCATTTGCATAGATTAGATTTCTAATTGAGTCTCTCACCGTATCTGAAATATTGAGTCCAATCCATCCTCTAGCCTATAGCATCCAATGCCGAATAGACATGGTTGCATCATTTCGGTGCAAATGAGCCACTGTAACCAACCGAGAATAATCAACCTCGAAAAGAACCCGCACATCTACAATGGTGAAAGATCTTAGACTTAATCTTTTCTTAGAAAGATTTGATTTAGGTCTCATTAAACTAGACTTGATATAGTCATAACCATTATGACTAACTTAGTGGCATGGGTTAGCTCAGATTATTGACCACCTCAGATCAGAACTGAGTCAACAAACATGGCCAGGTAAGTGAGACCGGTGGAAGGGATATATCATTAACTCGATAAGAATGCATTCGAGTCGAGTAGCTCTCAATTAAAAATCATTGATCGTGTCTGCCAAACTTACCTTAGACACCAAATTATTGAGCCAAAATCAATCGGGTTAGCCTACAATCCAGATTCTAACCACTGAGCCTAATTAGGTCTTAGCTTGATCGATCACTCACGTGACTCAATCTTGACTCAGACTTAATCCTATTAGATTGATCAATTTAAGCATTGTTGATCCCATCTAATCAACTCTTGATTCGGTTTGATCAACCGCTAGACCTAATTGAGCTACCCAAGTCCGAACTCAATTTTATGAACATGTCTTAGATCTAAAAATTCTCAATTTTAGATCTAATATATTTTATAATCTTAATTTTTAATTAAGTTTAGAGTTCATAAATAAAATATGTAAATAAGATCCTAGGATTTCAGGATCTAGAATTTTGTAGAAAGTAAGTTTTTAATTTCTGATTAAGGACGAACGCGCAGCACCCCTACACATCATAAGAATATCCGATCGAATGGAAGGAGAGGGTTTTTAAATCCTACTTTATTTTTATGATCGGACAGCTAAGGAAAATGCCTTAATCAGAAATATAACTAATCTACAAAAACTAATTAGATCTAAGCATATATCTCATATAAGAAAATCGATCTAATTAAAATATATTTTATATACATCATATCATGCATATTTTTTAGATCTAAATTATCTCATAATCATCTAAAAAATTAAATTTAAATTTGATCTCATCAAATAAAATTTAATCTAGAACTATTTGTAGAACTATTCTACAACTAATCTAAACATGGAACTATCATATCTCATATGAATAAATTAAATTTAATTTATTTTTTATTTTTAGATCTGATTATAATATTTACAAGATCAAAAAATAATAAAAAATAAATCTTAAAATTATATTTAATCAAATAAAAATGATGATTATACTAGACTACACATAGAACAATTATATCCTAGTCTAGTTATGTATCTCATACATATTAGATCTAGATTAATTAATTCTAATTTTTTAATTTTTTGATTTCAGATCTAATCATATCTCATGTGATATCTAAAATTACTAATTTATTAGATTAAATTAGATCTAAATAAATTTTATGGAAACCTGGCTCTGATACCAGTTGAAGGAGAAATACTAATTTTTTAGATCAAGTTCGTTCAAATCTGATTGGATCAAAAGGTATATTTTAAAAATTTTCTCTTAAATCTAAATTAGATCTAATATTTTTTAGATCTAATTTTATAATTTGATAAATAAAAAAATTAAATTAAATTAAATCTAAATTAGTTTTACCTTGATATGGGTAATCCGATTATCCATTGATGATCTGCTGATAGCCTGAGGTTCTGGATCTAGCCACGTAAGTGCCTGGCCTCTACCAATATCAACTCAGACTGAATCTAGAGATCTTCTTCTTCTTTATCATATCTCCAAAAATTAGATCTAGATCTGATTTAGAAGATCTTCGAAACTCCTTTTGAAGATCTGCTGTCGTCTCTGCAGCAGTACTGCCTTCTTCCTTTCTCGTTAGCCTTTTCTTGCTTGAATCATACTAATCTGAAGGCCCAACTTCCTTGGGCATGGAGAGGACAGAGAGGTGGCATGGAGGAGGGAGAGGGGCAGCCTTGGGGCATGGCTAAGAGAAAAATTCTATGAAAGTTGGGTGCAGATAGGTCTTTATATAGATCCTGCTGCACCATGTAGTGCCACATCACCCCGGTCAATCATGTTGCTTCATTCAATCAGATCTAAATCTGATTAGTGAGATGACATCACCTGATCCAATTAGATGAGAGATCCATAGATTCATCCTTAGGTGGTGCCTAAGACTAGTCAAAGTCTATAAGTGAGGATCACCTAGTTTGAATCCAAGAAGCAACCTGAAGTTCCATCCGTATGGAACTCCAGGCGTCCCTATCCATAGGTGCATGCCATCCTAGGCGTGCACCCCCTCCTTTCCAAAATTCAATAAGAGGACAAGCCCCTATCTGCTCTTCAATAAGTGCATGACACATGGGTAGATGTCCAAGGGTCAAAGGTCAATGTTTGACCAAAGTCAAAGGACAAGAATTAGTAGATGATGGAAAATGGCAGGTATTATCTCAAACTTATCTCATAAATTAAGACAACCCTTTTTTGACCTGGACAAACTTCAGTCAGATCAGGTAAAGGTATCTGAGTGAGCACATACTCATTTGGCTCAGTCGAAATAATTTTTAATAATAGAAAAAGAAGAATGTTAGGCTCAATCGTGTGCTAGCATGATTTTCTTGAACCTAATTGAATCTAATTCAAATCAATTGAACTGAGTTAGTTCAATTGATGATATCCAGATCCAAACCCTTATTTGTGTGATCCAGTTAGGTTCAGTTCCGTATGGTAATGGGATATGTCGTGATCTTCATCATCGACATCATCGAAACTCCTTTCGATGGATCAGAACTCTTCTGATTCAGATAACTGAAATGATCGATTATCTAAGTCATTCTAATTGCTTCCAAAATCCACCAGTGACACCTAGCAGTATATAGTGGTAATCCATCAAAACTAAAAATAAACCTCTCGATGCAGCTACTTATGTGATTAAGTTCTTCTATCTTGAGCCTCGATCAGATTAGGATTAAGGTGAACTCATCAAACCCTAATTTCTATCATATGATTTAATCATTTGATTCAAGTCCGATATGAAAATCTTAATAGAAACTCTTTCTATTATTTCACTCCCTGCCATAGCTATGGGCTTATGGACTTGATTCTTATGATCATCATAGGGCTGCTCCTCATCCACCGAGATAAATAGATTCCATCTTGGTGCAATCCAATTTCTATAATGATCATGCTATAACCAACATACACCTCAGAATTTCGAATGGCTAGGAGACCGAGTCATGGTGTAGTCAAACTATAACACCCTCAAGGTGAACTACCAATGCACCTCAGATCAAAGAACCAGACACACCACTGCAGCTTCGAGTCAGTCATCAATGAGAAGATAGACTTCCTTATGACTACTCGAGGTGGTCATGCTCAGTGCCCTCGTTCTCTAATGCGTACCTATACTCTCACTCCAGTGTCTCTATACCATAGACTCAAGACTCATCTACTAAAAAGAAGTGATTGTACACTAATCTTTCGGATCAATCACCATCTTCATGATGATCCTACGGTCAGGAGTATTTTATGAGTTAATAATGAAAATTCTTATCTTAAATTTTTAACTTTTGAAAATAAGAATTATCATTATCATTAACTCAAGGGATGTATCACAGACACTAAATACACATATGTGATAGAAAATAATATATTTTATTATTTATAATCAAAATTATAATTTTGCCCTTAGAAGTATATTACAAGTGTCAGCCAATTCTGGCTTCTAGGGCACACATGTATCTAACAGAGAATAGGTCACTGAAGGAGGAAATAAAGCGGCTGAAATCCAAGCTTACCAAAGCTTGATTTGATGTTAAGGCTCAACTGCTGGCGGAGAAGGAAGCCAGCAAGGATTGGGTAGAAGCTGTGAAGGTTGAGGCGGTCGAGGTATTTCGATCCTTGACTGAGTTCCACGACATCAAAGCAAAATTCACCTTGGTGTCCTACCTATAGGGGGCAAAGATTTGAAGGAGAAGATAATGAAGCTCTTTCTCGACCAGAACTTGGACCTCCTAGAATCAGATGATGAAGAAGCTGAGGAGGCCGAAGGTAGGGAAGTTCAAATGGAAGATCTCTTCAACCCCACTCGCGAGGATCACATTACCGAGGATGCTGCATCGGCTCTACCTCTAGTAGTTATTGTCCTCTTGTTGCTTTGGTGCCTACAACGCGTCTATCCGTTGTTGCATCTCCTAGATCCTTTTCTCCACACTATCTTCTCGGATAGCTTGACATCGAGGAGTCATATGGCTCGGAGTAGAGTCTCTTCTAGAAATAGGAGTAAGTGAGCATCCAGGTCTTCGATGAGGAGGGCTGATAGGTCGACTATGATGACTAGGTTCTACCCTTGGGCTTCTAGGGTGTCATTCTTCCGACCTTCCTAGGGCTGGCTCTGAGTTTTTGTCAACCGAGTGATGCTCACTGCCCTACTGTATTCCTCTTACGGTAGTCAACAGTACCTGCACCTACTGAACTAGCATATTGTACTGCTCCTATGAGATTGCTGGTGCTACTAACAGGTTTTCTTGAATCGACGGTGGTGGTGCATTGATCGATTGAACGATGTTGGTTCGTCAACCATTGGAACGCTGAGATGCGTTCGATGCTCTCCTTCGAGTCTTCATGATGACTAGCGATGAACTTTCTCCTCTCAAATTGGGCCTCAAAATCAATCGAGCATCTTTCTCTAGCATCAAGTGTTGCTCCTAAATCTCTTCGCCTGAGATCGACCATCGAGGGATTTGTGGCCGAGGAACAACTGCTACTGGAACTTCGCCCGAACTCCTGCACAGAAGTCCTCATCAAGGATATCTCCAATGAATACCCTCCAACGCTCAAGTTAGAAGACTGGAGAATAACAAGAGGAGAAAGCATCAAATTGAGTGTGTACCTAAAGGATCTTGAAGCTCCTTTATTTATAGGAGGGGAATTGGAGTCATATCCGTATTGGACTCTAACGACCTTCTAAATTTATCACTCTAGATTGATTCAGGAGATATTTTTTCTTTTTTAGAGAGACGGGATAGCGAGGGACTCTTCTTTATCCGAACTTTCTCAATTTGGAGAAGAGAGAAAAATAGGTAGGTCGGTAAGGGACAACCTATGATAGGTCGGCAAATCACGAATATAACAGGTGGTATGAATCCAACATTTAGGGCCCACCGACGTCCAACATTAGTCAGCAACATACAAACTATAATAGGTTGGTCAGTCGAGGATGACCGGCAAATTCGAGAAAGCCACCTAGTGAAATAGCTCATACAGAGATGAACTACAGTAGGTCGGCAACAACCAACCTATTATGGGCCATTCTTGGAAATTGCTTGGCCGCATATGACCCAGGGTGAATCGTCGGTAAACAAGTAACCCATCATATTGGCTAGTCATTCGTGGGCATCGTAATGAAATAGGTCAGAGAGACTGAGAAACATTAGGCCGAGGATGAACTATATCTAACCCACAATAATACTATGTGGCTTTTGTTAACGTTTTTCTTTGTCATAACTTGCCATTGCTTTAAAGCATCATAATATGCCGATGCTTCTAAAAGGCATCAGTAAGTGGATGTAATATTTAAAATTCTCCGACGCTTCCTCCTAGCATTGGCAATATTAAATCGACAAACACCATTATTCTTGTAGTATAAGTTTGCACCATAGACTAGAAAAACATCAGATCGGATCAAAGCTGCAATATGCGATCACTAGCTTTGATACCAGATGATACATGCCTCCACGTATCATGACTACTTTGAGGAGGCAACCTCCAATTAGAAGAGATCAAAGAGAAAAAAGAAGAAAGAGATTGAGAGAAAGAAAGAAATTTCTTTATTGCTTGATTATCCAGGGCCAATGGCTTAATTTAGGTCCATTATTCTATCTATTACATCATATTTAATTTAGCATAAATATTAAATAAATATAACATCAAATAAATCATATGATTTTAAATAATATTAGGATCACAATAAGGGAGGCTAAGCAAAAAAAATCTTAATTTATTTTTATTAAAAAAATAATTTAATTTATTCTTATCTCCAAAATTAGGTTAGTATCATGGGCGGTCAGATGATCGAGATGAAGAGGATCGAGAGCAGGGAGGCCCGCCAGCAGTGCTTCTCGAAGCACGCATCGGGCTCTTCAAGATGGCCAACGAGCTGTCCATCCCGTGCTGCTCTGAGGTCGGTGTCATCGTCTTCTCCCCTGCCGACAAACCATTCTCGTTCGCCCACCCCTTTGTCAATTCCATCGTCGACTGCTTCCTCTCCGGCAGGGCCTCCCCTATGGCTCTACCGTCCGCCGACCCCCGCATGCCAGCGGCGCACGAGATGATGGTCGTCCCCAAGCTCAACAAACATTACGCGGTGCTCGTCACCTTGTTGGAGACCGAGAGGAGGAAGAAAGCGGTGCTCGAGGAGGCCGTGAGGGTGAAGCGAGTGGGAGAGGCCAACTTGTGGGGTGCGAACATCGAGGGACTCGACCAAGGGGAGCTCGAAAGTCTACACAAGTCTCATCGAGGCGGTTCATGCTTGGAGCTCCAGTGTCGTAGAGGCAAGTAGTTCTGTTCCTCTTGCTATCAATCTAGGCTTTAGTCGTGGATTAGAGGCGAGCATGGTGCCTCCTGGAAGTGGGCTTTCGCCGATCCGAGAAGTCATTTAGGCCGAGTTTGGACCTAGAAATAGGGTTTTGTTTTTTTTTTTTTTTTTTAACCTTTGGCCTGGCCCAAGTCCGACTCAAGCCCGACATTAAAGTTGAGCCTAAAGCTTTCAGCCCGAGCTTGAGCCCAAAGTTCAGGACGAATTTAGCCCAACCTATTTTTCTTTAATTTAAGACTTAAAATTCTTAAGTTAAAACCTTCAATTGATTTAGCCAATAAATGTAATGCTCCAAATTTATAGAAAGCTAACAAATGTAGAGCAGGATATAGAAAATTGAGTAATTTTGATATGTAATTACTACGAATTATGGTAGTAAATAATGAATAAAGTTTTTTTTCTTTTTTAATAGGTTAAAGAAATTAGGTCAGTCCAATATTTGGTCTAAATAATGAATTTAGAATGGCTTAATTAGGTTTGGGCTAGGCCTGGGCTAGGCTCGAGCCTTAATATTTATAAATTTTTCAGGCCTAAGCCCGGATCAAGCCCAAATAATAATTTTCGATCGGGCTCAGGCAACGGTAAGGTCGGCCCTACCTCCTCCCACTTTCTTTGGTTATGGCCATGGCTCTTTTAGAGTAGCAGGAGTTGTCTGCATCTAATTAAATAATGATAGAAATCATCTTGGTTGAAGTAGTTTTGCTACTATTAGCAGGTCTTTACTACAACTCGTTATTTTAGAATTATAATGCATGGTTGTTGGGAACTGTTTTGGGTACAAACCCCCGGCATCCTTATTGTGTTGCTTCGGATAAGACCGAACTGATTAGAGAACGGACCTCGATCATGGCTGAAGATAAAGAAGATCGGGTCCAGCCGATCTAATAGAATTCATTTGCAGATAGCAAATCAGTTTCTATGCATTCTGTTTGACCAGCATCTACCTCAGCCTCATTTGATTTGGGCCTCATCCGAAATTGAATTCGGCAAAAATCGAGGCCCCTTTCTAAGCAACCTCATGGAGTTGAGCAACATAAGTCTGTATATAGCAAGAAGGTCCAATTTCGATTGGCACAACTATTTTTAGCAATTGAATTGACTTCATCCGATCCTATCTTCAATAATGTCTAGAGATCCATCATCCTTGGCAAAAGCCGAGGTCCTCACTAACCGACCCTATGAGAGACCTAAGGGGTCAAAGACCGATCTAAAAGATTTTTGATAAGCCATCTCGGCTCTGCAGGAAGATTTTTTCAAGGGAGAAATCATCGTGAATTGCAGAAATGTCAAATATGGCATGAATATAGATAAGAAAACCATAACGATCCAAATCAAATCTCATAAAAAATGAAAGTAATCAGTCCGCATTGCAAATGTAGAAAAGATAATCTCTCTTAATATATATGCGGATGCATAAAATCTAGGAATCAGTTGATTCTCCTAGGCATGCACAACACTAACCCCTCCAGTATAAATAGAAGGGAGCAGGAGCCCCAAGATATGCTTCTCTCGATAATTTTTACTCTCTCTATTGATAAGAGTACGATGTTGTCATTAGGACACCATATTTATTAGTTTAATTTTGACTTCTTAAATTAATTAAAAATAGGTAAAAAGTAGTGAGCTGGATCGAATCTACAGAAAAGATAGTATTTTAGTTTTAAAATTTTTGATTTTTAGAAAAAAAAATTTAAAAATTAATTTGAAGTCAAAAAATAAAATTATAAATTAAAAGTAAAAATTAAATAGTATAGAAAATTAAATTTGGTACTAAAATCTACTAGTTAGATCTTAGCATCTATTTGTAATAAAATAAAGAATAATTAAAAGTAAAGAACAAGAATTTAAAATTTGTAATTAAAAATAAAGTGTTAAAATTTAAATAGCTGAAAATTAGAATTTATATTAATTAAAAGTTTAATTCAAAATTTAATTATATAAAATTAAAAAGAAAAAAATTAAAATTAAAATAAGCTAATCTTTGATCTTGGATCAGCATCGATGTTGAGATGGTGTAGAAGCTAGCTCTTTTGCACAGCACCTGTTGCCTTAAAGTAGTCTCTAATCCAAGCATGGCTCTAACCTTTACCAAACTCCTTTCCATGACTAAAGACAAATTAAAACATTTGCCGGGGATCTTATCTATAAGTGTTGAAGGACAGAAACCTTTGTTATCAGCCAATATAGGACTAAAACATCATGTAGATCCATGTATACGAAGGAATCCGAGTAAAAATTGACTTAAAATACTGCCTAATTGAGTTCTATTGAGTTCTGCATCTTCTGGCCGTTAGGTGGTGATCGATCGAGACAAAAATCACCTAAAAAGCTTTGTAAAAATCCCAAATTAAGTCAGAATGGATATTAACCGTTGGATGGCATTGATCAGGAAGATCTGGGCCGTTAGGTGAAGCTCTAGAGTGTTTGAATCAGAATCAGGCCCTTCGTCAATCGTTGGATTGAGTTTTGGGTGAGATATGGCCATTAGATCATCCCCTAGAACATTCACAGCCGTTGGATGGTGCAGATGGGAGGTGAGGAAATCGAATCAAGCTTGGAAAACATCTAGACCATCAAATCTAGATAGCAATCAACCTGGACCATCGGATGGTGCAATTATTGTAGCTGTAGATCCTATAGATCGGGTGCATTAGAAGATCAGACCAATTAGCATGTTACAAGCCCTATGAAATTATGATTTTGTCCCTGTATGCCGTGATGAATTTTCTATGAATCCTTTAGCGGTCTTGGTCCAACACGTGGCATTCTCTAATTGGGCAAATATTACTGAGCTAACGGTTCATGCCTGGATCGTGGACCGACGGGTCGACTCTATAGCTAAGTCAACTTCAACGGTGCACCAACTGAGCTAGAATGCATCGACTAAGCTGGTTTTGATGGCTTGACTTAGCGCACCGACTTGGCTTGGTGAGCTAGCTGAGCCCCAATATTTTTTATTTTTTTCTTTAAAAATTCATATTTGGTCCAATTTAGCTCCATTTTATTCTAAATTTATTTCATTGTAATAAAAAAATAAACTTTTTTACTGATAATAATATTTTATTTTTATTTTTATTATTTTTTAATTAATTTTTTAATTAATAAAAATATTAATTTCTTAAAAATATATATAAATTGATTATTATTTTTTAAAAATTAATATAAATTAATTATTAAATTAATATTTTTATTGGTAAATTTAAGGTACTTATACATCCCTCAACTTAAGCTTGGCTCGTTCTCGAATAAAAAAAAAAATTAGGTTTAGATATCTTTTAACTTAAGAGTTTCGAATTTTATTGAAGCAGTTTTCAAAATGGTCGTTAATATTCAGTAAAGCATAAGTGAGGCATATCATTGGGATATTAATACTTACCAATATTAAAATTAAGTAAAAAATATTAAATTTTTAATTTATTTTCTAAATTATCTCTATCTTTATCTCTGAATTATTTAAACTTTCATATGGACAAATGTATTGTTACTTTCATCTTTTATTTATTAATTTTTTTATTCATATTATTTATTTTTTGATGCAAATATCATTGCTTGCTTAGGCAATAGAACCCAGTTACTCGATGAAAAATTAATATTTTTTTTTATTATACCATTATTGAATGTCTTAATCCCTTAAGCTTTTTATTTGATCCATGTAGCAGGTCTTGGGTCAATGACTTCCAAACCAGTTGGCTTTAGGATACTAAGTATAAAATATTCCTCGAGCTTACTAGCTCGAATCAAATAGGCTATGAATTAAGACTAGCTTTATCCTTTCCATCTTTTGATGCAAAACTCAATGCTTGCTGAGGCAAAGAGGCTCAGTTACTAAGTGAGAAGTACCTGAAGATTATTTTATTTTAAAATTTTTTTTTTAATATGAAGAAATATATAATTACCCTATATAAGCCCAAAAAAGTAGACTCTTCTTTGATGCTAGTAGAAAAAATTAGAAATGCTTAAAGAAAAAAATTTATGTTTTAGACTTAACTCTTTATTGAATTTTTTTAATCTTGATTGCTCAATATCTCATAAATTCTTTGATCTGTGCATCAATTTTTTTTTAAAAGTACTTAGTTCAACTCGATTCTTAAGCATAATTGGGTTTCTAAATGCTAAATACTAACTTCTTCAAGGACTTAAATTTTTTAAAATTTTTATTATTCTTCTCCCAACTTAATCGACATTATCCTCAATGGAGAAAAAAATAAAAGGTATAATAAAGAACAGAAAAGAATACACCTAATTCAATGTATTTTCATGGTCCAGCATATGCCTTTAAAATTTGACTCTCCCTCCAACTTATTCAAAATATTCTAAAAAAAATAAACTAAAAAGATAAATTAGATGCAAAAAAATTAAATATTAGGTTGTCTCCAAACAAACATTAAGTTTATCATCTGCAGCCAGATGTAATGTAGCTTACTATCATGTGTCAAATACTAGATTGACATATTTCAATGATTTTGGATTGCTAATCTCAGGAAGATAGTTTATGATCCTTTTATTGATATATTCATTATTAATTTTAGGGGCATAATTTGTGACCCCATTCTCGGTCCTATGTTTATTAAGAATTTCTTCTATTTGTTCATCTAAAATACTCAAGAATTGAGTTTTTGTATTAAGAGTTAAGTTTAATACAATAGGTACTAGAAGGATGACTAAAGATGAGTTTAATTCTAGAGGTAAATTAATATGATCTTATTTAAACAACTCCGTTGATACTTCATTACATTGATTTTTATGAGAAGAACCAGTGTCTAGGAGTGAAGAGAATAGGATTCCAGGTTTATAGAACTCGTGTAAATCATCTATTCTCTTTTTTTCTTTATCTTATTCTTTTAAACTGGAACTAGCATCAGTACTAGTTCCGAACTTAGGTTCTTCTATATGGTTAGTCTCAGTACTAACCTCTTTTTCTATATTCTTATTTTGGCTAGCATCAGTACTAGTCTCTCTTACCTGATCTTGGTATGAATCCATAAGAATTCTATAACTTTTAAGTTCAAAAATCATTTTGGCATTCTCAAATTAGAGATTCTTAAGTGGAACATTATATTAATGACTTGATCCAGGTAGTTGGTGGATAATAGATGGATTGTTTATAAGAATCGATTGGCTCGATAGTTGAACTAGTTCTCTCCTCATATTAGATTTAGCTAATTATCCTATTTGTGCTTTTAGCCTGATGATGGATTCTTATTGAGTTAGAATTAATTATTGAAGTTGATTAAACCTATTGTTGGCTAGATTGGTCTGTTGAGGAGGTGGTTATAATGACTGATTATAATGTAATGACTGAAAAGACTGACTAAGCTGACTAATATTATAAGCATAGTTTTGATATTGGATCTGAGCCTAAGTTTGTTGAGATATTTAAGAAAAATTAGAGTGGTTCCTCCAATCTTGGTTATATAAATTTAAAAAAGGGTCATTAACTGGCTTGGAGTAGTCTTGTGCAGCTTGAACTTATTCTTGGATGAAAGATGAAAACTGTGTAGCCATAGGACATTCACTCACATGATGGGTTGGGCTAGCACAGATTGAACAAATCTCTTGAAAATTAGAAGATGATGTGTTTGGTGCAGGAGTTTGTTGACTTAGGGTTAAGAGTTAATCTAATTTTTAGGCAAGAAAGTTTACTTTATTTATTAGATTCAAATCAGCTTTAGAATTAAATTCTAGATATTTAAATTCATGGATTCCTGCCCATGTTTGGTAGAAAAATAACGAAGCATGGTTAATTGAGTTTTCACTCAAGATTTCAAAAAAGGTATAGACTTTGTCCTCACTTTTATTCATGAATGTAACTTCATAGGATGCATCTATCAATTATCTAAATTGATCTCCTAAATCCTCATAGAAAGCTTGAACTATTTGCCATTTAGACAGACCATGGTGCAGGCATTTTCTAAAAGGTTTCTTAAGTTTCTTCCATGACTTGTGAATTTGTTCTCCTGAAAGCTGAGCAAATCCAATGATAGCTCATCTCGTAGTGTTGGTCCGGCCTATGGGATAAAATTTTTTAAAAAATTTACTTTGTAATTCAGCCCAAATTTTAATTGATCTTCCTGTTATGCTAAGCCAATACTTGGCTTTGTCTTTTAATGAAAAAAAATAAAATTAGTCTAAGGGCATCCTCAGTCAAATTTTGGATTTTCACCATAGGACAGATTTCTAAAAATTCATCCAGATATTCATATGAGTCTTCATCGATGTTCTCGTAGAAAGATGGGAGCATCTGAATTATAGTTAGCTTGATCTCATAGTGGATAGCATGGATATCAGATAATTGGATATAAGTCGATGGGTTATGGATGAAAAAATAAAATATTTTTTCATCTACCTAGGTGGTTTTCTAAAATTTTCAGCCATTTAGTTATTAAATTTAATATGGTTCAGCCATTTACTTTTATAATTAAGTTCAATTATGTCAGAAAAAGTAATTTTCTACTATGCATGTATTAGTGCAACCCTAATGTATGGCTTAAAATTTTTTATATTTTTTATTATTTTATTATTTTTTAAAATTTTTATAACTTTTTTATAATTTTTTTAATATTTTATTTTTTTTAATTTTTAAAATTTTTTTAGAATTTTTTATTATTTTTTATTATTTTATTATTTTATTATTTTTAAAAAAATTAATGATTTTATTATTTTACTATAATTTTATTTATTTTTTATTTTTTATATTTTTATTTATTTTAATTTTTTAATTATTTTTTACTATTTTTAATTTTTTTATTATTTAATTATTAAAGTTTTATTATTTTTAATTTATTCTAAATTATTTTAATTTATTTTTTTTGAAAGAGAAGAGGAGAAAAGGAGAAGAAAGAAAGAAGAATTCTAAAAAAAGGGTTCTAAGAAGTTCTAAAGCTAAGAAGAGAGAAAAGATTAGTCTTAATTAAATTTAATATTGGTTAGCAATCAAGTTAGACAAACAATCCTAACTAAGAGTTGTCCTAGATCTAAATAGCTTTTAACTACCAAGGTTATCTTCAAGCTCTTCAAGTATAAGATTAGCGACTCAACTGGCCAAGTAAGTATAAGATTGGTGGGAGTCCCCTCGTTGCTGGTCTTAGACATCGATTATACTTGATCAGGTAAGCAAACGAAACTAATTATAAACCATCTTCCTTTGAATCCAGTCATCCCTGAACCACTTGTCTTAGACACCAATTAAATTAACTAATCCTAACCCAATCCAACTTTTAGGATTTATTATCCTAATAAGCTCGAGTTTCTATGGCCGATGTCTAATTGATTTTTAAAATTAAAGACTTAGGTCAATGTAGGATGCTGATTGATTATTTATGGATCAAGAAAGGATGATCAAATTTTCATCTTATCTTGTTTAATTGGGTTGTGCCCTTAATTTGATTTAATATGAATATGCACAAATTTTTTTTTCAAGTAAGAGATTCTATGCAATTTAAACTAGATGCATGCAACTAATTGAAGTTGAGATACTCACCTTGTCTCTAGTGATCACCAAAACGAAAATAAAACTAATATGATGCATGCTCTAAGCAATTAGGATTTCTAATCTTATCATAAAATTTTTAATTAGGTTTAAGTGGATAATTTTTAATTAATTTAAAAATAAAGTAAATAATAATTAAAAAATTTAGGGTTTAGGATTGATCTCACCAAATAGGTTTAGAAGTTTCCTCCTTGCCCTAATCTTTTTGTTCTTTTTTCTGCAAAATAAAGAAGAAAAAATTAGTAAGCAATATTTACATAAAAATTAAAAAAATTAAAAATTTATTTATAATTAAATTATAAAAAAATTAAAAAATTAAAAGAAATTAATACTCATGCTCTTTCCGGTAATGATGCTAAAATCATGATAAGAGCACGATGTTATCGTTAGGATACCGTGTTTATCAGTTTAATTCTAATTTCTTAAATCAATCAAATATAGGTAGAAAGTAGTGAGTCGAGTCAAATCCATAGGAAAGGCAATGTTTTAATTTTAAAATTTTTAACTTTTTTTAAAAAAATTAAAATTAATTTAAAGTTAAAAAATAAAATTATAAATAAAAAATAAAAATTAAATAGTGCAAAAAATTAAACTTGGTACTAAGATCTACTTGTTAGATTTTAGCTTCTACTTGTAATAAAATAAAGAACAATTAAAAGTAAAAAATAAAAATTTATAATTTATAATTAAAAATAAAGTCCTAAAATTTAAATAGCTGAAAATTAAAATTTATATTAATTAAAAGTTTCATTTAAAATTTAAATACATAAAATTAGAAAGAAAAAAAAATTAAAATTAAAACAAGTTGATCTCTGATCTTGGATCGGCATCGCATTGAGATAGTGTAGAAGCCAGTTCTTCTTCGCTGCACCTATTGTCTTGAAGCAGCATCTAACCCAAGTATAGCTCTAACTTTTATCAAACTCCATCCCATGATCGAAGATAGATTGAAACCTTTGCCTGGGATCTTATTTATAAATGTTGGAGGACAGAAACCTTTGTTGTTAGCCAATATGGGACTAAAACATCATGTAGATCCATGTATATGAAGGAATCTGGGTAAAAATTGACTTAAAATACTGCCTGATTGAGTTCTATTGAGTTCTACATCTTTTGGCCGTCAGATGGTGATCAATCGGGTAAAAAATCACCTAAAAAGCCTTATAAAAGGCCCAAATCAAGTCGGAATGGATATTAACCATTGGATGGCATTGATTAGGAAGATTTCGGCTGTTAGATGAAGCTTTGGAGTGTTTGAATCAGAATCAGGGCCTCCATCAACCATTGGATCGAGTTTTGGGCGAGATCTGGCCATTAGATCATCCCATAGAATGTTCACAACTATTGGATGGCACAGATGGGAGGTGGGGAACCAAATAAAGCCTGGAAAACATCTGGACCGTCAGATGTAGACCGCAATCAACCTGGACCGTCGAATGGAGCAATTATTGTAGCTATGGAACTTGTAGACTGGGCACATTTGAAGACTAGACCAATCAGCACACGACAAGCCCTGTGAAATTATCATTTTGCCCCTATATGCCATGATGAATTTTTTGTGAACCTTTTAGCAGCTTGGTCCACCACGTGGCATCCTCTAATTGGGCGAATGTTGCTGAGCTGGCGGTCCATGCCTGGATCATAGATCGACGTGTCAGCTCTATGGCTAAGTCGGCTTCAGCAGCGCATCGACTGAGCTAGAATGCGCCAGCTGAGCTGGTTTCGATGGCTTGGCTTGGCGCACCGGCTTGGCTGGGCGAGTCGGCTGAGTCGAAATATTTTTTTAATTTTTTTTTAAAAATTCATATTTGATCCAATTTAGCTTCATTTTGCTGCAAATTTATTTTATTGTTACCAAAAAAATGAGCTCTTTTTATAATATTATTATTTTATTTTTTATTCTTATTATTTTTTAATTAATTTTTTAATTATAAAAATATTATTTTCTTAAAAATATATAAATTAATTATTAATTTTTAGAAATTAATATAAATTAATTAATAAATTAATGCTTTTATTGATGAATTCATAGTACTTATTGTCTATATTCTTCAACTAATGATTTGAGCATCAGAGGATCCCCGTCGGATGGGCTTTTGACCTTGAGCCCATGGTTTGGCAATAACAGTTGGCACTGGAGGAAGTGTCTTCCAACTTCTATTTGGGAATCATCTAGAGAGGGAATAATATGAGACTTCGAAGGGGATCATCAACGCATCTCATTGCTCCAATGAAGTGCATCCAAACAATGTCCAGCCATAGGTTGTTGTACTTGAACCAGTTTTGGTGCATGCCTTGTCTGCCGCTGTACGTGGGATAGAATAGACTACTGCACCTCAACCATCGCCTGATGTTCCATGCCTAGAAAAGGATCAGTTGTCAAACCAACGCTTGCTTTTGCGATGTCTAAGGTGGGACAAAGTCACCATAACCGACCTACTAGTCCTATCATGAGGAGATGTGGTCGTTCACCAACTCTGCAGTCAGGAAGGGGATTAACCCTAGGGATTGATCTCCTCATCACTATGGGCCACATATGACTCAAGACTTGGAGGTGGAGAGGAGGTTCCAAATGCAGCAGAAGATTAAGGCACTATAGAGCTGAGCTGAGCAATAAGGAGAGGACCTCGGTTCCAATATTGACCCTCTATTCACTAGAAAGATCATGGAAGAACCCTTACCTATGCGGTTCAAAATGCCATAGATTGATCCTTATGATGGGGCTTTGGATCCCATCGTTTATCTAGAAACCTTTAAATCTCTGATACTCCTCCATGGGGCATCGAATGCGATTTTCTATCAAGCATTTCCATCAATCTTGAGAAAGGCAGCTCGATAATGGTATTCAAGCCTTCGATCGAGTTTAGTAGATTCCTTTGAGCAGCTCAGAGGGAACTTTGCGGATTGATAATTAGAATAAATGCACCATTAAAAATAATAATTTATTAATTAATTTATATTTATTTTTAAGAATTAAATATTATTATTTATTATTTTTAAAAAATATATTTATCAATGAAAAGAGCTTAATTTTTTTATCACAACAAAATAAGTTTGGAGCAAATCAAAGTTAAAACGGACTTGATATAAATTTTTAAAGAAAAAAATTAAAAAAATTAATTCGGCTCAGCCAGCTCGCCCAGCCAAGCCTTCGAAACCAGCTCAGCCAGCACGCCATCCAAGTCAGCTCAACTATAGAAGTCGATCTATCGATCTAAGAACTAGGCATGGACCGCCAGCTCAGCAAAGTTTGGCCAATTATATGCTACCACGTGGTGGACCAAGACCGTTAAAGGATTTACAGAAAATTTATCACTGCATATAGGGGCAAAAATGATAATTTCATAAGGCAAGGTGCACGATGATTGATTATGATCTGCGGTATACTTGGTTCAGGCGATCTACAGCTACAATAATTGCATGATCATGCGATCCTAGTGGTTCCCAATCAAGATCAGACGATGGTGGTTGGTTTCAGGTTAAATTCAAATTCTATCAGCTCTTAGGCATCATCCGAAGGATCACAACCATCCCAAAAGAGATCCGATGGTTGATAATGCTCCCGATGGTGATTAAGCTCTCTAATGCATGATCCAATTGGCTTCAAATGCTCCAAATCTTCCATCGGATGGCCCATATTCAATCTGACTGGGAAAAGAATTATGATGCAGTTTTTGACACGATCTAACTATCAAAACTGCCCCATCAAGGTCAATCCGATGGCCAGAATTTAATCCAACTTGATATAGGCATTAAAACATTGATTTTTGATTTTTTTTGGATCGTTTGATTCAGATCTGATGGCTAGAACTCATGGAACTGCACAGAATTCGTCCAAGGGCTATTTTAATCCAATTTTCACTCTAATTTCTTCCATATTTGCTGGTCAAACTCCTTTTTAGTCTCATATTGCCTGCAACAAGAATCTCCAACACTCCAACACCTATTTAAGGATCCCCAAGCCATTAAATCAAAGCATCTTCGACCATGGAAAGATAATGGTACAGGTTAGAGGCATGCTTAGATTCATGGATGCTTCGAGGCAAATGGTGCTAAGAGAAAGAGCTGACTTCTACACCATCTCAATGCCAATGCCAATCTAAGATCAAGATCAACTTATTTTTATTTTTTTCTTTTCCTTTTAAATTTCATACATTTAAATTATGAACTTTTAAAATAATGCAAATTTACTTTTCCATCTATTTAAATTCATGCTTTTTATTTTTAATTATAATTTAATTTCTACTCTTTACTTTTAATTATTCTTTATTTTTATTGCAAGTAGATACTAAGATCTAACTAGTAGATCTTAGTACCAAGTTTAATTTTCTGCACTATTTAATTTCTATTTTTTATTTATAATTCTATTTTTTGACTTCGAATTTTTTTCAAATCTTTCTTTTTCTTTTTCTTTATAAAAGTCAAAGATTTCAAAACTAAAATACTGTCTTCTTTGTATATTCGAACCGACTCACTACTTACTATCTTCTTTTAATCGATTCAAGAAGTCGAAATTAAACTGATAAATATGGTGTCTTAACAATAATATCATGCTCTTATCAAATTTTTGGCATCATTACTGGGGATGGCACGAGTATTAATTTTTTTAATTTTTTTGATTTTCTTATAAAAAATTATAAATAATTTTTTTGATCTTTTTAATTTTTTATAAATATTGCTTACTAACTTTTTTTATTTCTTTTGTAGAAAAATTAAAAAAAAGAGAGAAGAAAAAGAGCAAATAAGTTAGGCAAGGAGGAAGCTTCCAATCCAATTTTGCTTGATGAGATCAATCCTAAATCTTAAATTTTTTTATTATTATTTATTTTATTTTTAAATTAATTAAAAAATATTCACTTAAATCTAATTAAAAGTTTCATGACAAGATTAAAAATCCCAACTGCTTAGAGCATTCATTATATTAGTTTTTTTTTTTTTTTATTTTATGATTGTTGGAGATAAAGATAAGCTTCTAGTTAATCAATTTCCATGCATCTAATTTAAGCTGCATAGAACTTCTTACTCTGAAAGTGATTACACATATTCATCTAATCAACTTAAGTGCAACACCCAATTAAACAAGATAAGATAAAAATTTGATCACTCTTTCTAGCCCACAAACACCAACATCAAAAAAAGCTAAGTTATTTGAGATGATTTGTGAGATCAAATATTTATAAGTATTGTAGTATAATATATATATAGATCAGATCTTAAAGATCTACGCTTTTAGTGAGAGTTACTATTTCCTAGAGAATATATATCTTCAAGAGCACGTTTTACTTTCCATATATGGCGCGTATAAAAGAAAATCTAAATACATAAAATAAAATAAAAGGTTAAGTATCTCTAGAAATAACGCGGCTTCATCAGATTCTTCACATTTTCGTAGTAGCGATTGTGAGGAGAGTTAACGCTTTCAATGAGTTTACGTATTGGGTGGCGGCCGCACACAAGGATGATGGTTTTTATCATTGCACCTTACTCTGATAAATGCAATAATCACTAAGTAAACTTACATCTCTATCTCAGCATAAAGCTTAGATTCCTAAGGAAAAGCTAATGGGTAGACACATCTATTTGTATACTATTACACTGTTTATTCGTCTTTGGGTGAGACTCTCGATATAATGGAACTTTAAGTTATACTTAACATTTAACACACTCTTATTAGAGGAGGGACATTAGTGAGTGAACTATTTAGAGGCTAATATTAGAGCTTAACATTATAGAGAATTTAAGATACAACATAGGATAATATTGAGTTTACACTAAATTGATAGCTTAGACGTTCCATACAGAGGACTCTTAGAGATAAGACCTCCACACTATTATGGTATCCTTTCATCTTATGCGTGTAGCTCTAGGATTCGCTTGTGCAACCAAACATCGAACTGTATTCGTTTATAGCATTGTCTTGGACTTTTTCTTATCCATCCTTCTTTCGCTGATAGATATAGACACAGTCCATATAAATATATAAGAGATATAATTAAATTAATCATGAATAATCAGTAATTCCGATGATAATAGAGTGGTTATGTGATAGAATTTCACAAATAAAAGTACCTAATTAAGGCTCAGTTGAAATATAGTAAAAAATTCACATTAAAGAGGATTATAGATAAAATAAATAGTAACACTAAACAGCCAATTGATTTTGGCTCATTCTGATACCTATGGTGATCTCAAAGAGTTAAGTGTTGGGCAGTATTATATGACCGACTTTAGTACATTTTTGAATCAAATGAGCTAGCTGGCAAAGCGTCGAATGACATTCTGTCTTATTTTCGAGAGTCTATATCGGACGTATTGAATCCAAATCCATATTCGAATCTCTCTTGAATGCACATCATATCCAACTAATAACAAGGTCTCATGGATCTGTACAACTGGAATGCCACTTAAAAATACGTCTTTGAAGGTTAGGCTATGACATTCTGCACTGAACTTAATTTTAGTTTTGTCCCCACATCTATAATATCTGACGCATCTAAATCAAATGACGCAAATACTCTGAATTATCGCTCTAGAGTTCTACCATAATGATTTCGTCATGATATAATGTATCTCGAGGAGTCTAGTATTATATTGATGACTCTAAATCACAATCTTCCTAAGAGAAAGATTAAGTATAAAAGAAAGAGTGTTTCACTTCCAACCAATTTTTATTGCCAGTGTGGCGATCCTTCCTAGGCCAATGTTAATAATCAGATTTCGAAGATAGATTCTTAGATGACAAGTTTTATAAGGATTAAGTAGTCTAATTACATCAGAAAAGAATTAATGTCTATATACACTATTAATTATAGTATTATATTATAGGCATCGGATTGCTATCTGGGTAATCGGCTTGAGATCGGACTTTGGAGTATGTTAAGCTGCGCTGCCTGCATTATATATTTGGAATACGGGGATGTGAGATCTCTCCAACTCACACGAAATCCACACTGCGTCGTCGTGGCAATCCATGGATAGCCGGAAGTAGTCTCCATCTAACTTGGATGTGGATTCTGGAGTACAATATTTTCTCCGTCACCTAGTAATTAATTCATCTGACACCTATAAATTGAGATCGATGGACTTTGATTTTAGGGTGCACCATGAGGATTCGAATATCCTTATTCGGAGAATCTAACGAGACGTGTGTTTCCAGCGCAAGTGCCGCCTTCTTCCCCCTTTCATCTCCTCGTCAAGGGACGTCAATCCTCTCATTTGCCACTGACAAGGCAAACCTATTTGAGTTAGCCTGACCAGGTTATTGATGAGTTCTAGGCTTAGGCCGTTGGATGAGAGACGCGAGACCGAACGATATACTAGATAAGATGATACGATTAGTCATGGAGAGGAGAGAGAGTCTTCTTGTCAGTCTCTAGCACAGTAGGGGTAAAGTGTAAGATGGAGATCCTAAGATAAATAGTATGAGGTCGTGATATGCATGATATTTAAAAATAGGAGTTTAATTTATAATAGTATTTAATAAATTTTGCTGCCCTCAGGATTTAACGTCTTAAAATTAGTACATGATCCTATTACCTTAGAACTTCGCCTTATAATCATCTATAGAGCAAATAGGGCTTGCATTCCAATAGACATTTTAGCGACTTTCTAATTGGTGGGATCATCACTATCCTACAGATGAGAGCCCCACTAATTCAATGAATTCTAGGCACCCATCCTTAAGAGCATGGCGTGTACGAGACTGAATCAGTGCAAGGTAAAGGTCCCAAGTACGAATCCAGAAAAACCAAATCTGTAGCAAGATATATTCCAGCTCCTCGAGCACTTCAGAAGAATTAAATTCTCTTTAAGATTTTGACCAAAAGCTTAACTCACGCTAATATCACGATACCAGGACTCGGGCCAGCCCTGACCTTACACACCGCATCAAAGCTCGTCTGCATATGCACCTCCCTCGTATATTCAGTCAGATCATTACTCGTAGGATAGAGATCGCACTAAGTAATCTCACTGAAAAATAATCACTACGAGACTTAGATAATATCAGCATGTGTAACGGCTGGCTCAGAGATGTCTGATGTACAGACTTCAGCACAAACAGTAAGGACCAAGTGTTACTATATGTACTCGACTTCACAGCAGATATATATAGGCTAGCAGTGCCATAGCGTAGAGATTGTTGTCTTTTGAGATGTTACTACCCAGTCTGACAGCATTCATAGTACTACAAGATCACCATTCATATAGCGTATCTGTATCTACAAGAGGCTAACGAGATCCAAGTGCATGATACCTAACATTAGTGGTTTGAGTGTATCGAGAATCAATATTGTACTCTGCATGATCTCAAGTCGCGAAAGACAACTTGGAAGAGTTTAAGACGACAGACACTAGGATAGATAGAGAAGGAGATTAGTTGAGACTTACGAAAATTCTTGTCAGCATAGTACATATAATTTCTTGTCACATCGACACCTCTGAGATCGATATCGAATTGTCTCAAATATCAAGTTGAACTAGATTACATTTCCCATACTGAATAGTATCTTACCAAATTACCACTGCACACTCACCTTTTATATAGCTTGGACTAACAATTTAATCGACTCTTTGAACTTCCTGGTAATTGTATAGGATATGTCATGAAAAAAATCACATTAATCGTGGACACTACACATATATCTACCCCTTCGAATGGAATATTCCTCCTGATTCCAGACAACTAGAAGAATCGAGTCACCTAAAATCAATTCCTAATTGGCTTCCAAAAAATCACCAAGTGACACCCAGCAATAATGGGTAATCCATCAAAAACGAGTAAGATGGAACCTCCATAATGTTACCTACCTCTCTGAGATATGAGTAATGCTATTCTTAACTAGCTATTAGGTGAGCTCGCTGATGAAGATATGGAAACTTAGGTAGGTGCATCACAGAGTAAAAATAAACTTATAGCATAATATGAATGATAAATCTACTCATGAATGAAGTTTTAATATAGAGTGAGGAGGAAAGAAAGAAAAAGACAGAGTTCGACTATATCCACGAAAGATATCTCGAATGAGAGTTGTTATATATAATAGGAAAAGTAATTTTTTTTCTCTCTAATTGTCACTCTTGCAACAGCATCACATTGGAGACTATAGTAAATGGAGCTATGGACTAACTTTCTATAAACACACTTAGGCGCCCTGCTGACCCCTAATCAATCAACCCGTAAAGGATGGAAGAGAGAGGAGTCAGCCGCCTTCCTGTGTGCATCAGGTACCGCTAAAATGCCTCATACTTGACTTTGTTATGAGGTCTAACCCTTATATAAACCATTTCTTCTGCATCAAGAATGGTTGGATTATGCTTCTTAGAACATGTCTCGGTAATCGGAAAGATCGCTGCAAACTCATAAGTTGGGTACATGGTCAAACTTAAGTGAGAGGTCTTAACGAGGAAATGAGCCAAACTAAGAATCCTGAGGGATTGATGCAGAATGATCCTATGCTCGAAAAATAAAGCACCATCCGCAGGTTTCAGACTAGGCTACTAGACATCAGCCACCTGCTCATGCTCGGGAAGGTCATACCCGTGAGGTACCTCTCTACTGACTTTATCTTCTCTAGGTGGTCACCGCGACTACCATCTGGTTTTAGACTTAGTGTTAAAAGACTGTTATTATTGCTAATGCATCCGCTATAGCTAAGTTCAATTTATATGAATTACTATGTCTTGCCCTTACCTTGCGTTCTAGGAGTGTTCCTCCAGACTACGGTGTAATATAGTATTCTAGTACTATCGAACTACCATTATAGAGTAGCATTTGTGCTTATATGGAACGCCATAATACAATTATCATCAATGATTCTTATTATTACAACCCTCATCAGTGCACGAGATGCCTCCATTACAAATAACTTATGCAGAAGTTTCTATTTTTTTATGAGTTCGATCAAAGATGTAAATACCTATAGAGATCATACGAGTCCTTTATTGACACACTATGTGGTTCAAGATATATCGATTATAACTTAACCCTCGGCCCCATGAAATGGACTATCACAACTATAAGGATTTAATGTATAGAGACACAGCTAAATTAAATTTATGGAATTAATAATTACAATTGAGAGATTAACAAAGTATTCTATTAATTCGCCATTACAGCGTATTAACTGTATTTCGAGAGCTAATACACAACATATTGTTTCGAGAGATCCTAATGTAAGATCATTCTATAGCAAATGACTAAGCTTCCTTTTGTAGGATATCGGAAAAAGGCTATGGGATCTTCCTTGAGCCACCACACTACTCTACACCTATAGCTCATTGGTACCTTAGCAAATTCTTAGTTCATCGTCTCGAGGGTGGGTTGATCCTCCCTGGCAGTTCTCATTGCATTGTGATGCTTCGCACGGTAGCCAGCGCACCATATATAGCAGTTTCTAGCTTTCTATCCTTCATACCCTTTCTGAATGTATATCAATCCCGTTACTCAGGTATTATCGTGTAGTGACACGTATGGAGTATGGCCATATGCGTCTGGTATCTGTCCTCTTATAGTGATTGCCACATAACAGAGTGCACTGGAACGCTTTTGAAAAAGTTCAAAGAATTCCAAGACAATGGAAGTGGAGACATCACCTAAACGAGAGACATATGTGAGAACCAAACACTCATGTTTAATGTCTTATATCTTCGAGTCGAGCGTATGGCATGCGAAAGTGGGCGAGTACTTACCCCTCTCACGATTCTCCTATTGTGCACTTCACAATTGTGTTAGTACAAGACACTAGTCTCTACCTTATGAACACTTGGCACCTGAACGATCTCGTCAATGGACTCCACCTGAAATACCTCAACCTCAAACGAAGATTTCAGAGAGCGAGAGTATGGATACTATTCTCGCGCACCATCGCTTAAGATTTTAGATACTTATCCCATCTCTGACTCTCCATGAGTGGAGGACTTTTTTTTACCTGATCCAGCCTGAGACATATTTGTCTATTCATCAGAGAGAGATACTGCTCTCTAGATTTGAACGATCATTACACACGGTATCAAATCATATATCATATCGTAATAAGAGGTGTATATGTCTCCTATACTAAAATTATTGTTGACTCTTGGAGATCTCCACCATTACCAGACCCACATTCTAGTTCTTTCAGTACTTAAAGAACATTTTAGAATCCAATGTTCTTCCACATGATTGACGTGAAAATTCCCTAGAGCACATGAGAAACTTCACACAGTCAATTGGGCCATAGGATAAACAAGTTCAGTGAGTCTACTATCTAATAAATAATTTAGTAGAGGATTGTCATCAACGCATTCGAAGAATTGTTCAAAATTAGACAGACTAAGAACAGATGTATAGTTTAGACTTTAGAATGCGCGATTTTGCCTTCCATGTAAGGCGGTTCTAAAGCTTTCTGTACATGTGTGATCACGGATAGCATCCATCTTATTAAGAGAGCATAGGGAATCATTGAGATGGCCATGCTTCTGGACACATAATGGCACAGAGACATGTATCTAAAATATTTTTATATGGCTATTGCTCCAGATTAGCACGACATCTTACTTTGCTTCTAATGTATACTTTTCTATGAAGTCCTAGCATCCTAATTCCGGTCTAATCTCTCAAAATGCACCCCATTTCTATATTTTCTAAGTATATACAATTGAAAGGAATGACGTTTTTTTCGAAGATAGCTTGAGTCTATGTGAGGAAATTGGTCTATAAGGAATACAGAATGCTTTCTCTAGATCAAGTATGAGAAAATACCTAACACATAGCTAGCACAAATAGGAAGGATCGGATGCTATCACACAGGTGACACACATGAAAAGTATAACACACATACTCACAGGAAACTTTAGAGAATCCTCTAATTGAGATCAAGCGACATACGCGGCTCTCCTCGTTCTTGATGACTTCATCATTTTCGTCACACTATACGTATATTAGCGAGATTGTTATTTTCCAGTCTCCACAGATGATGCACTCTCTAACTTTCCAGAGATGATGGTACTGTAGGCTTAACGTCAGATGCATTACCTTAATCGAAGAGCAATACGTTACTTTGATTTAGAAACACTAAAGTGGTTTCTTCCGATAGAAAGAGAAATCATTCCTTCCTCACGGAGTCCTAATAGAGATATGGAGTGTTACTGTCTCATATGGTGATGTAATACCATTATCAAATACCATTATAGCGAGGATAAAAGCTTAAGGATAATTCACGAGAGAACTTCGCAAAAGAGAGATTTATACTAGCTAACCTAAGATATCCCTGATAGTCATTGCCTTCGCACTAACCTATAATCTTTTGCCACTAAATCTAGCTTGAATATTTCCATATTTCCCATCTGCACCAATATTTTCTTATAATTCATTTAACCCAAATAGTACTTATACCTCTGATGGATCTACCTAAGGTCAGACTTAGTTTGAGTGCATTCGAGTCAATTTCATGACTTCAAATTGTCTCTAACATTTTTTTCGAAGTCGATATCCAATATCACCACTCGTTATAATGTTTGAAATCATCACCATAAACCCCATTACCTACGAGAAAATATTTTCTCTACTTTCTCTGTAAATACCGTAAGGAACTTCATCAGGGGAGAAAAAATCATTTTCGATCTACGAGGGGAGGAGGAGTAATGGATTGGTTAACCTTATTTGGTTTATTTGGTCCTAGTCGTTGCCTAAAATGTAGGACTTTCTCCTCGAGCTTGATCTGCTTCCAATGCGCTATCTTGAAAAATACTATTTTTTCAAGAAAATGGCATGTCGTAGCTCACAAATTCACATATAGAATCTTCTCTAGAATGTAGGAAAATATCCTAATGACTCCTTTAGGATATCCTATAAATCAAGCTCTAAAGGGACCTAAAGTCAACTCGTTATCTGCTGTTGCTTTTGACATGACCGACAATCCTAAATTTTGAGATGATCAGACTTGTTTCATTACCATACCCATATCTCATAGTTGTGGTAGGAACAATTTAAAGAAACCCTATCAGATATGTATATTGGTATTAACAAACCAGTATCTCCAAAAAAAATCAGGGAGGTCTATGAAGCTCATCATGGTCAGAGCATATCTAATAGGATCCCGATTCTCTCCATCCTGAAATTTCGTTGAGTTGCAGGTATTTCAGGTGGATCCATTGAGACGACTAGCCATTCTTAATAGTTTCAAAAATGTTTCAACTAAGGTATTTCACCTCCACGATCTGATCAAGAACCTAATGGGTTTTCTATTTGCTTTTTGTACTTCATGTCTGAATTTCTTTGAACTTTTTCAAAAGCTTCAGACTTGTGTCTCTCATAAGATACACATATCCATACCCAATAATCATTGATAAATTTATGAAGTCAGAACAAAGTTGCCTCTTATCAGCACATCAAATGGCCGCACACATCAGTAAGTATTCAGGGCAAGAAGATCCTAGGCCCTTTCCGATATCCTACAAAAGGAAGCTTAGTCATTGTTTGCTATTGAAGAAAGTTCACAAATTGATTATGACTCGAAGTTAACGGACTCAATAGTCTAGTTTTCTCCAATTTATTAATCCATCTTCTGCTTAATGACCTAGTCTTTAGGTCTGCCATAATATCATTTGACTATCCCTAGGGTTTCACTGGTAATTCACATTTTTGATCGATATTAAAAAATAAATTACATCAATATGTAACTGGTTATAGACTGTAATACAAGAAATCACTTGCAATTTTATTTCTTTCATAAAGCAATGCTACAATGGTCCTTAAAAAACTAAATTACACTAGCTCTAACCAGGCAAAAATAGAAATCAAATTCCCTACTTGCATCAAGCACATATAACATTTTTAAACATCTAAGTCTAAACCAGATGGTAGTCGAAGGGGTATATTTCCATGGCCATAGCAGCAACTCTTGCTCTATTTTCGATGCATAGGATCATCTCATCATCCCTCATTCTTCTGCTATCCTCAAGACCCTCCATAGAATGCACACAGTGAGCACTAGAACCAGAGTCAGCATCCAACTAGATGCAGAAAAATCGTGAAGTTGTTAGGGACCAATAACGAGCATACACCTCCAGAAGACCTGCCTCCTTCTTTAGGATGGTCAGGTAAGTAGAGTAGTTCCACTTCTAGTGGCTGTCATTATTGCAATGGAAATACTTTTCTTTATCAGCGGTCTTCTTCTTTAGCTCTGTCTTTTTCTTCTTTCCTCCTTCCACCTTCTACTTTTTCACAGATTTCTTCTTCTTTCTAAAAGATTTTCTCTTGGAAGAAGTCCATTCCATAGCAAGCACTGTGCCTTTAGAACCTTTCATAGAAAGCTCAGCGGTAACTAGTATGTTCATAAGTTCGGTCAAGGAATTTTGAAGTTTATGCATATGGTAGTTCATGATGAACTGCCCATATGCATCAGTCAAGGATTGCAGAATTATGTTATTCTGCAGATCTAAGTCTAACTTCACTTCGAGCTTCTCAAACTCTTCCAAGTTCTTGATCATCATCAGACAATGATCTTGAACTGACTGTCTATCATGCATCTTAGCCTTGAAAAGTCGTTTAGTAACTTGATACCTAGCTGCGCGACTCTGTTCACCAAACATCTCTTGTAGGTGAGCCAATATTTGGCGAGCAGTCTTGATATCTTCATGTTGGTGCTGAAGTTCATCAGACATCGAGCCCAACATGTACTATCTAGCCTTATTATTTTCGTCTATCCACTTATCTAGAGATGATCTCTGTTCAACGGATGAACGAGCTGGTAAGGTCGGTGGGTCCTGGTCTAATACATGAGTTAACTTCTCAAAATCTAAAATAATTTTGAAGTTTCGGAGCCAATTCTTGTAATTTGGTTCGGTCAGTCTATGGGTGCCTAGAATTCGTGCTAATGGATTGGATGCAGACATTTTTCTATAGAGAGTTAAAGTTTCTAGTTAGATATTATAATTAAGACTTAATCAATTTATTTAAAAATTTTATTTTTAAATAAATTAGCTCTCACTATTTTCTTGGATCCATACACTTCCTCTGTAGAGATGCAAAAATCTCCACGATTAATGATTTCTAGTAAGTGGTGCGGTTCCACCAGCTGACTCATCACCTCACCTAATAGTTATTGGTGATGGGTTAGTCGATGAGTGAACAACTCTTATTCAATGATTCTTCAATCATGGTGCACCCAAACTTGATCTCTAATTCATGAATCTCATCATGTCCGAAATATTGA
Organism: Cocos nucifera; assembly: GCA_006176705.1. Taxonomy (NCBI): domain Eukaryota; kingdom Viridiplantae; phylum Streptophyta; class Magnoliopsida; order Arecales; family Arecaceae; genus Cocos; species Cocos nucifera. Next base: position 106,465 of record QRFJ01001731.1, read on the forward strand.
CCCACTCCTTAGTTAATCAGACCCACCATTTGCACAGATTGGATTTCGAATTGAGTCTCTCACCGTATCCAAAATATTGAGCCCAATCCATCCTCCAGCCCGTAGCATCCGATGCCTAATAAACATGGTTGCATCTTTTCGATGTAATTGAGCTACTATAACCAGTCAAGAATAATAAACCCTAGGAAGGACCCACACATCTACAATGGTGGAAGACCTTAGACTTAATCTTTTCTTAGGAAGATTTGATTTAGGTCTCATTAAACTAGACTTGACATAATCATGATCATTATGACTAACCTAGTGGCATGGATTAGCTCAGATTATTGACCACCTCAGATCAGAACTGAGCCAACAAACATGACCAGGTAAGTGAGACCGGTGGAAGGGATATGCCATTAACTCGATAAGAATGCATTCGAGTTGAGTAGCTCTTAATTAAAAACCAGTCGGTCTTATCTGCCAAACTTACCTTAGACACCAAATTGTTGAGCCAAAATCAATTGGGTTAGCCTACAATCCAGACTCTAACCACTGAGCCTAATTAGGTCTTAGCTTGATCGATCACTCACGTGACTCGATCTTGACCTAGACTTAATCCTATTAGGCTGGTCAATTTAAGCACTATTGATCCCATCTAACCAACTCTTGATTTGGTTTGATCAACCGCTTAGACCTAATTGAGCTACCCAAGCCCGAACCCAATATTATGAATATATCTTAGATCTAAAATTCTCAATTTTAGACCTAATTAATATTTTATAATCTTAATTCTTAATTAAGTTTAGGGTTCACAAACAAAACATGTAAATAAAATTCTAGGTTTCAGGATCTAGGTTTTGCAGAAAGTAAGTTTTTTGATTTTTGATTAAGGATGAATGCACAGCACCCCTACACATCATAAGAACACCCCATCGAATGGAAGGAGAGGGCATTTAAATCCTACTTTATTTTTATGATCGAACGGCCAAGGAGAACGCCTTAATCTAAAATATAAATCTATAAAACTAGTTAGATCTACATCATATATCTCATATATAAAATTTGATCTAACTTAATACATATTTTGTATACATCTCATGTATCATGCATGCATATTTTTCAGATCTAAATTATCTCATAATTATCTAAAAAATTAGATTTAAATTGATCATATCAAAATAAATTCTAATCTAGAGAACTATGTAGAACTATTCTACAACTAATCTAGACATGCAATCATCATATCTCATATGATCTAAAAATTAAATAATTTTATTTTTTATTTTTTAGATCTTGTTATAATATTTATAATTATCAAAAAATAAAAAATAAATATATCTAAAATTATAATTTAATCAAAGTAAATCATGATCATGCAAGACTACGTATAGAACTATACTATTTTACAACTAGTTATGCATATTGAAGAACTTAGATCTAAATTATTTAATTTTAATTTTTTTTAATTTTAGATCTAATCATATCTCATGTGACATCTAAAATCACCAATTATTAGATCAAAATAAATTAAAAATTAGATCTAATTATTTTTTATTGGACCTGGCTCTGATACCATTTAAAGGAAAAATTCTGATTTTCTAGATTAGATTTGTTTAGATCTGATCAGATCAAGAGAGATATTTCAAAAATTTCTCTCAAGCATCCATATTAGATTTGAGATATTTCAAATCTAATTTTATAGATCTAATAAAATAAAAATAAATTAAATTAAATCTAATTTAATTTATACCTTGATGTGGATAATTCGATTACCCTTTGATGATCCTGCTGATTGCTTGAGGTTCTGGATCTAGCCATGCAAGCGCTTGGCCTCTACTGGTATCCACTTGGATTGGATCTGGAGATCTTCTTCTTTTTTATCATCTCTCCAAAAATCAGATCTGGATCTAAATCGGAGGATCTTCAAAACTCTTTCTGAAGATCAGCAGTCGTATCTGCAGCAATGATGCCTTCTTTCTTTCTCGTCAGCCTTTTCTTGCCTGGATCGCACCAAACTGAAGCCCAACTTTTCTTGGGCGTGGAGAGGAGAGAGAGGATCTAAAGATGGCATGGAGGAGGAAGAGGGGCAGCCTTAGGGCATAGGCTAAGAGAAACTCTATAAAAGTTGGGTGCAAGATAGGGTTTATTTATAGATCCTGCTGCGCCATGCAGTGCCACATCATCCCGGCCAATCATGTTACTTTGTACAATCAGATCTAAATCTGATTGGTGAGATGACATCACCTGATCCAATCAGATGAAAACCCTACTAATTCATCATTAGATGGTGCCTAGGATTGGTCAAAGTCTATAGGTAAGGGTCACCAAGGTAGAATCCAAGAAGCAACCTGGAGTCCCATCCACATGGGACTCCAGGCATCCCTATCCATGGGCGCATGCCATCCTAGGCGTGCACCCCCTCCTTTCTAAATTCTAGTAAGGGGACAAGTTCCTATCTACTCTTCAATAAGTGCATGACACATGGGCAGATGTCCAAGAGTCAAAAGTCAATATTTGACCAAAGTCAAAGGACAAGAATTAACAGATGACAAAAAATGGCAGATGTTGTCTCAAATTTATCTCATAAATTAAGACAATCTTTTTCTAACCTGGACAAGCTCTAGTTAGATCAAGTAAAGGTACTTGAGTGAGCACAAACATATTTGGCTTAGTCGAGACAACTTTCAATGATAGTAAAAGGAGAACGTTAGGTTCAATCATGTGCTAGCACGATTTCCTTGAACCTAATTGAATCTAATTCAAATCAATTGAACTGGATTATCCAATTGATGATATCCAAGATCCAAATCCTTATTTGTGTGATCCAGTTAGGTTCAGTTCTATATGGTAATGGGATATGTCATGATCTCCATCATCAACATCATCGAAACTCCTTTCGATGGATCAGAACTCTTCTGATTCAGACAACTGGAATGATCGATCATCTAAATCATTCTAATTGCTCCCAAAATCCACCAGTGACACCTAGCAGTATATGGTGGCAACCCATCAAAACTAAAAATGAACCTCTCGGTGCAGCTACTTGTGTGATTAAGTTCTTCTATCTTGAGCCCCGATCAGATTAGGGTTAAGGTGAACTCGTCAAACCCTAATTTCTATCATATAATTTAATCATTCGATTCAAGTCCGATGTGAAAACCTTAATAGAAACTCTTTCTATTATTTCACTCTCTACTATGGCCATGGGCTTATGGACTTGATTCTCATGATCATTATAGGGCTGCTCCTCATCCACCAAGGTAGATAGATTTCCTCTTGGTGCAATTCAATTCCTACAATGAACATGTTATAGCCAACATACACCTTAGGATTTCGATTGGCTAGGAGACCGAGTCATGGTATTGTCAAACTATAATACCCTCAAGGTGAACTACCGATACACCTCAGGTCAAAGAATCAGATACACCATTACAGCTTCGAGTCAGTCATCGACGATAAGGTAGACTTCCTTATGATTACTCAAGATGGTCACGCTCAGTGCCCTCGTTCTCTAACGAGTATCTGAACTCTCACTCTGATGTCTCTACACCGTAGACTCAAGACTCATCTACTATAATGAAGTGATTGTACACTAACCTTCTGGATCAATCACCATCCTCATGATCCTACGGTCAGGAGAATTTTATGAGTTAATAAATAAAAATTCTTATCTTAAACTTTCAACTCTTAAAAATAAGAATTATCATTACCATTAACTCAAGGGATGTATCACAGATACTAAATACATATTTATGATAGAAAATAATCTATTTTATTATTTATAGTCAAAATTATAATTTTGCCCCTAGAAATGTATTACAAGTGTCAGCCAATTCTGGCTTCTGGAGCACACATATCTAACACCATCAACTTATATCCAATTACCTGATATCCATGCTACCCACTTTGAGATCATGTCGACCATAATCCAGATGCTCTCATATTTCTATATGAACACCAATGAAGATCCTTATAAGCATCTAGATGAATTTTTAGTAAGCTACTCTATGGTGAGGATTCAAAATCTAACCAATGATGCCCTTAGATTAATTTTATTCTCCTTTTCATTAAAATACAAAATCAAGTACTGGCTTGGCATAATAGGAAGACCAATCCAAACTTGGGTTGAATTGCATAGTGAATTTTTTAAGAAATTTTATTCCATAGGTTGAACCAACACCATGAGACGAGCTATCACTAGATTTGCTCATCTTCTAGGGGAATAAATTCATGAGTCATAGGAGAGAGTTAAGAAACTTATTAGAAAATGCCCACACCATGGTCTATCTTAGTGGTAAATAGTTCAATCTTTTTATGAGGGTTTAGGAGACCAATTTAGACAACTGGTAGATGCATTCTATGGAGGTGCATTTATGAATAAAAGTGAGGATGAAGCCTATGCTTTATTTGAAACCTTGAGTGAAAACTCAATCAACCATGCTTCGTTATTTTTCTACCAAAAGTAGGCAAGGATCCATGAATTTAAACATCCAGAATCTAGTTCAAAGGCTAACTTGAACCTAATTAATAAAGTGGACCTTCTTGCCTAGAAATTAGATCAACTCCTAACCCTAGGTCAATAATTTCCTCCATGAAACACATCATCTTCTAATTATCAAGAGATTTGTTTAATTTGTACTAGCCCAACCCATCATATAAGTGAATGTCCTATAGCTACATAATTTTTACTTTTTATCTAAGAACAAGTTCAAGTTGTATAAGGCTACTCCAAGCCAGTTAATAATCCTTTTTCAAATTTATATAATCCAGCTTGGAGGAACTATTCTAATTTTTCTTAGATACCCCAACAGACTCATGCTCAGACCCAATATAAAAATTATATCTATAATAGGGATCAACCTAGTTAGTTTATCCAACCATCATATTATAATCAGCCATTATACCCATCTTCTCAACAAACCAATCTAGCCGATAATAGATTTAATCAACTGCGATAATTGATTCTAAACCAACAGTAATCTATCACTAGGCTAGAAGCTCAAATAGGATAATTAGCTGAGTCTAACATGAGGAGAGAAGTAGGTCAATTGTCAAGCCAATCGATTCTTATAAACAACCTATCTAACGTCCATCAACCACCTGGACCTAATTATCAATCTAATATCCCACTTAAGCATCCCCAATTAAAGAATGCCAAAGTAATTTTTGAACTTAAAAGTTATAGGATTCTTATGTACCAAGATCAGATGAGAGAGGCTAGTACTGAAGCTAGCCAAAATAAAAATAAAGAAGAAAATGTTAGTACTGAGACTAACCATATAGAAGAACCTGTGTCCAAAACTAGTACTAATGTTGGTTCTAATATAAATGAGACTGACAAAGAAAAGAAGAGAGCAGATGATTTATTCGAGATATATAAATCTAAAATTCTGTTCCCTTCAACCCTAGAAGTTGGTTCTTCTTTCCATAAAAATCAAGAGGCATATAATGAAAAGCCAATGGAGTTGTTTAATCAAGATCATATTAATTTACCTTCAGAATTAAATCCATCTTTAGTCATCCTTTCAGTATCCATTGCATCAAACTTTACTCCTAATCCAAAAACTAAATTCATGAGCATTCTAGAAGGGTAAATAGGAGAAATTCTTAACAAATATGGGTCTAAGAATGGGGTTACAAATTATGTTTCCAAAATTAAAAATAAATTTATCAATAAAAGGATAACAAACTATCTTCCTAAGATTGACAATCCAAAATCATTAGAATTTGTCAATCTAGTATTTGATATAGAATAGTTATGCTGCCCTGTATTTGGCTGAAGATGGTAAACTTAGTGCTTGTTAGGAGAAAACCTAATATTTAGTTTTCTTGCATCTAATTTATCTTTTTAGTTTATTTTCTTTTTAGGATATTTTGAATAAGTTGGAGGGAAAGCCCAAATGTTCTAAGGCATATGCTAGACCACAAACATATTAAGTCAAGTATATTCTTTCCTATTTTTTATTATATCCTTTATTTTTTCTTCTCCATTGAGGATAATGTCGATTAAGTTGGGGGTAAGAATAATAAAAATTTTAAAATTTTAAAGTCTTCAAAAAAGTTAGTGTTTAGTATTTAGACATCCGATTATGCTTAAAAATCGAGTTGAACTAAATATATTTTTAAAAGAAAATTGATGCATAGATCAGAGAATTTGTAAAATATTGAGGGATCAAGTATTAAGAAAATCTAATAAAGAGTTAAGTCTAGAACATAAATATTTTTTTTGTAGCACTTCTGATTTTTTTACCAACATCAAAGAAAAGTCTACTTTTTATGGGCTTATGTAGGATAACTATATATTTTTTTATTAAAAAAATTATAAAATAAAATAGTTTTTAAGTACTTCTCACTGAGTAATCAGACGTCTTTACCTAAGCAAGCATTGAGTTTTGCATCAAAAGATGGAAAGAATAAAGAAGCTCATTGTAAAGCTAGTCTTAACTCATAACCTATTTGATTCGAGCTAGTAAGCTCGAGAGTATTTTATACCTAGTGCCCTAAAGCCAACTAATTTAGGAGTCATTGGCCTAAGACTCGCTATATGGATCAAATAGAAAGCTTAAGAGGTTAGGGCACTTATAGTGATACAATATTAAAAAAAAAATAATTTTCTATTGAGTAATCGGGTCCTGTTGCCTAAGTAAGTAATGATATTCACATTAAAAAGTGGATAATATAAAAAAAAATCAATAAATGAAGGGCGGAAGTAGCAATACACTTGCCCATATGAAAGTTTAGATGATTTAAAGATAAACGTAGGGATAATTTAGAAAAAGTTCAAAAAAAATTAATATTTTTTACTTAATTTTTATATTGATAAGTATTAATACCCCATTGACATGTCTCACTAAAACTCTACTGAACATCAATGACCATTTTAAAAATTACTTGATAAAATTTGAAACTCTAAAGTTAAAAGGTATCCAAAACTAAATTTATTCTTTACTCAAGGATGAGTAAAACTTAAATTAGGGGGTGTAATAATTACAATAAATGCACCACTAAAAATAATAGTTTATTAATTAATTTATATTTATTTTTAAGAATTAAATATTTTTATTTATTATTTTTAAAAAATATATTTATTAATAAAAAGAGCTTATTTTTTTGGTCACAACAAAATAAGTTTGGAACAAATAGTAGTTAAAACGGATCCGATATGAATTTTCAAAAAAATAAAAATAAAAAAATTAATTTAGCTCAGTCGGCTCACCTAGCCAAGCTGGCGCGCCCAACCAATCTATCAAACTCAGCTCAGCCAGTATGCCATTCAAGTTGGCTCAACCGTAGAAGCCAACCTACCAGTCCATGAACCAGGCGTGGACCGTCAGCTCAGCAAGGTTCAGCCAATCACACGCTACCACATGATGGACCAAGACCATTAAAGGGTTTTCAAAAAATTTATCATAATATATAGGAAAAAATGATAATTTCATAGGGCAAGCCGCACGATGATTGGTTGCAGTCTATGGTATACTCGGTCCAAGTGATCCACAGCTATAGTAATTGCACGATCGTGCGATCCTAGTGGTTCTCGGTCAAGATCGAATGGCAATGGTTGGTTCCAAGTTTAATTCAAATTCTATCAGCTCTTAGGTGCCATCCGATGGTTCACAACCATCCCAACAGAGATCTGACAGCTAATAACACTCTCGACGGTGATTAATCTCTCCAACGCACGATCCAATGGCTTCGAAAGCTCCAAAGCTTCGATCAGACGGCCCATATTCAATCCAACTGGAAAAAGGATTGTGGTGTGGTTTTTTATGCGATCTAATAGCCAAAAATGCTCCATCAAGGTTGATCTAATGGTCAGAATTTAATCCAACTTGATTTAGACTTTAAAACATCAATTTTTGATATTTTTTGGATCGTTTGATTCATATCTGACGGCCAAAACTCATGGAATTGTATAGAATTCATCTATAGGCTATTTTAATCTAATTTTCACTCTAATTTCTTTCATATTTGTCGATCAAACTTCTTTTTAGTCCCATATTGCCTGTAGTAAAGATCTCTAGCCCTTCAACACCTATTTAGGGACCCCCAAGCCATCAAATTAAAGCATCTTCGGTCATGGAAAGGTGATGGTATAGGTTAGAGGCATGCTTGGATTCATGGATGCTTTGAGTGAGACGATGCTGAGAGGAAGAGCTGACTTCTACACTATCTCAATGCCAACGCTGATCCAAGATCAAAATTAACTTATTTTTAATTTTTATTTTTATTTTTATTTTTATTTTTTAAATTTTATGTATTTAAACTATGAACTTTTAAATTAATGCAAATTTACTTTTTCAGCTATTTAAATTCATGCTTTTTATTTTTAATTATAATTTAATATTTGCTCTTTACTTTTAATTGTTCTTTATTTTTATTGCAAGTAGATGCTAAGATCTAACTAGTAGATCTTAGTACCAAGTTTAATTTTCTATACCATTTAATTTTTAATTTTATTTATAAGTCTATTTTTCGACTTTGATATTTTTTTCAAATCTTTTTTTCTTTTTTTACAAAAATCAAAGATTTCAAAAATAAAACACTGCCTTCTTTATGGATTCGACTTGACTCACTACTTACTATCTATTTTTAATTGATTTAAAAAGTCAGAATTAAACTGATAAACATGATGTTTTAATGACAACATCATGCTTTTATCATGGCTCACTTTATTAATAGTCATCGATAGTGTCACGGTTCGGACTACCTCATTAGCATCAAGCAAGAAGAAAAAGAATCCCTACTAGACTACATCAATCATTTTGATGTTGTGACTTTGGAGGTACATGATCTTGATCAATCTTTGGCTATGATAGTACTTAAAGTTGAGCTTTGGAAGAATGACCTTCTCTTCTTACTTGAGAAAAAGTATCCAAAAGACTTTGCTGGGATGTTGACAAGGGTGGAGAAGTATGCAAATGCAGAAGAAGCCTAGACTCAGCACGAAGAGAACCCCAATCATGAATCTCAGGAGAATAAATGGGATAAACAAAAGGATAAAATGTCTGAAACTTAGCATCATAAATGATGGCGGTCTTATACACCTCCTCGTAGTATCCAAGCTCTATCATCACCAAAGCGTTACCAAACCAAATCCCCACCCTGGAGGTATAACAACTATGCACCATTCAACACTCCCAGAGCTCAAATTTTGATGAAAATTGAACGTCATGAAGACCTTCTAAGACCAAAGAGGATGACAGCTCCACCTCATATGCAAGATATAAGAAAATACTACCGATATCATTGAGACCATGGACATAATATAGAGGAATGTTGGTAGCTTAAAGATGAAATTGAAGCACTCATCTGACAAAAATGACTGAGGAGGTATGTGTTGAAAAATGTTCCAAAGCCAATCATCAGCTTATTGATGACTGTGCTATTTTGCAAATATAAATAATTTATTAATGAATAAAATATTTATTCTAGCATTTTTCATCATAAATCTGTATCTTCTAATGAACTCCTATATTATGATAAAGTCCTTAGGACTATTTAAATTTGATAAAAAGAAGATTTATCAATTAGTCCTTAAAACTATTTATGATCAAATGATACATTATTAATCAGGACAATAATGTTTATCGCGTGCAGGTCATTATGTACCATATAGGTTAGTTATTTTCTTAACCAAGAAGTATGGAGATACTGATATGGCATATAGATGAGATATGGGATATATCATCACTGAATATGACCAACTTTGGAGAATTCTGCTGTCAAGAATTACTTTAATAGGATATCGATATAAGTGTCCCTTGGATCTGAGATCGCCATGGTAGCTTGCAAGCAACTTACTATACTTTGGTGCTAGATTATTTGAATTTTTAATTTAGTGATGAAAGATTTTTGGACATAATCAAATACTTGTAAAGTCGGTGAGCGATCAAGATGGGATTGACCATTCTAAGAGTTTGGAGATAATGCACCACCGTATTTTAATTTAGCAAAATCTTGGCCTAGGTAATCTATGAGATGAATTTAATATTTTGAAATACAATGTGAATGATTTATTTAGAGTTGACACTTAAATCTTAAGTCATTTTATGAGCATTTATAGTCAAGGGGATGAATTATACAGAAATCATATCCACATAGATTCTAAAAGTGTTACTTTATACATTCAACCTATCCAGCCATCAGGTATCATTGCTAGATGGTCACTTCGATTGGTATAAAAATTTATTTCTGTTCTACCAGCTTAATTTTAAACCTATGGGGTCATAGACATTAGAGATATCAATCTGATCAGATGGTTGGTTAACGATTAAGAATCATTTTAGAGTCAAATAATTAATATTATTGATATTTGACATAGTGCAAGTATTGTAGGAGGATTAATTAGCAATCGAATTGCTAATTGGCTCAATTTGATTGAGAAATTAGACCAAAATTAAGTCTAATTAAATGTGATTCAATTAGATTTAGTTTGAGCTTGATTAGATCAAGTCTAATTAATTTATTGAATAAGCCAATTATAAGAGAAAATAATTTTCAGTTGAACTAGGACTTGAGTGCATCTAATTTTTAATTTGATTAAAAAATTAAATTATAATTAAATTAAATTTAATCTAATTTAATTAGATTTTTAATTAATTTAAAAATATCATTAATTAGGTTACATCAAGATCTATTTTAATTAGGCTAAAGATTTGGTTTGATTGGTTAAAGCATAAAGTCCTAGTTAGACTAGGACTCCTCCCATGCGCCACCTTCTCTTTCCCCACGTCCTTCCCATGGATTCTTCATAGAAAATCTAATTTCTCAAAAGGGTCCATGCCTATCCTTGCCCCCATATCCCTCTTAAATGGTTTGTGATTTTGGATTTAATCAAAACTAAGAAGTAGTGATGATCTAGACTCCATTTGATAGAGTTTGCACAAATCCAAAACTTTTATCCATTATGGTGCCAATTAATCTGATTCTCTTTTAAAATTGTTATGAGAGAGAGAATTTATACTACTACAAAAAAAGACTACAGTAGCAGTTTGTAGCCGCTACCGTAGCCCAAAAAATTGCTGCCATAGGCTATGGCAGCGATTTTTTAACCGCTGCTACTACGACCATCGCCATAGCTCTATGGCAGCGATTGTTGTAGTAGTTATTAGAACCGCTGCCATAAATGACCTATTACAGTGGTTTATAAATTGTTATAATAGATTGACCTATCACAGCAGTTATGTAATAACTGCCATAGGATATCTATAGCAGCGGTTACATAACCACTACTATAGATAATCTATAGCAGCGATTTCTTAACCGCTGCCATAGGTCTAGTGTAGTAGTTGGCATCGAACTTATGACAGCGGTTGGCACGGATATGGCAGCGATTATAAAATTGCTGCCGTAAATCTTGAATAATTAAAAAAAATAAAATTTTTACTTTTTTATATATTTTATCTGATAAATATAGATATATAACACAAAAATATAATAAATACAAAAATTATTCTTAAATGCTAAAATTTTATTATCGAATAAAATTTATTATAATATTTTTTAAAAAAATAAAATACATCAAAAGTCTCCTAAATCTACATCATCATCGTAGTCGTCGTCATCGAAAGCCAGAGTCAGAGCTGGAGCTGGAGCTAGAGTCGGAGCTGGAGCTGGAGTTGGAATGCGGACCAACATATTCTTGAAGTTTGTGACTCCAAAATGCATGCTGAGTGTCGACATCATGTTTCTCACGATGCCCTCCAGATAAGATGCATGCTCCTTAGCCTGATCTACCCACATCGCAGCATGATCTGCCCATGCCAATGCCTCCTTAAGCTCCTCTCGACTGACTGTTAGATATGAGTGTCCTAAAAGCTAGAAATGGCTGACACTTGTAATACACTTCTAAGGGCAAAATTATAATTTTGATTATAAATAATAAAATGGGTTATTTTTTTATCACATAAGTGTATTTAGTGTCTATGATACATTCCTTAAGTTAGTGGTAACAATAATTGATATTTTCAAGAGTTGAAAATTTAAGACATGAATTTTCATTTATTAACTCATAAAATGCTCCTGACCGTAGGATCATCATGAGGATGGTGATTGATCCAAAAGGTTAGTGTACAATCGCTTCTTTATAGTAGATGAGTCTTAAGTCTATGGTGTAGAGACACCAGAGTGAGAGTACAGGTACTCATTAGAGAACGAGGGCACTGAGCGTGACCACCTCAAGTAGTCATAAGAAAGTCTACCTTCTCATCGATGACTGACTCGATGCTGCAGTGGTGTGTCTAGTTCTTTGATCTAAGGTGCATCGGTAGTTCACCTTGAGGATGTTATAGTTTGACTACACCATGACCTGATCTCCTAGCCATTCGAAATCCTGAGGTGTATGTTGGCTATAGCATGTTCATTGTAGAAATTGGATTGCACCAAGATGGAATCTATCTACCTCGGTGGATGAGGAGCAGTCCTATGATGATCATGAGAATCAAGTCCATAAGCCCATGGCCATGGTAGAGAGTGAAATAATAGAAAGAGTTTCTATTAAGGTTTTCACATCGGACTTGAATCGAATGATTAAATCATATGATCGAAATTAGGGTTTGACAAGTTTACCTTAACCTTAATCTGATCGGGGCTCAAGATAGAAGAACTTAATCACACATGTAGCTGCACCTAGAGGTTCATTTTCAATTTTGATGGGTTGCCACCATATGCTGCTAGGTGTCACTGATGGATTTTGGAAATAATTAGAATGATTTAGATGATCGATCATTCTAAGTTGTCTGAATCAGAAGAGTTTTGATCCATCGAAAGGAGTTTCGATGATGTTGATGATGGAGATCATGACATATTCTATTACCATATAGAACTAAACCTAACTAGAACATACAAACAAGGATTTGAATCTGAATATCATCAATTGGACTTACCCAGTTTGATTGATTTGAATAAGATTCAATTAGGTTCAAGAAAATCGTGCTAGCACATGATTGAGCCTAACATTCTTCTTTTTCTATCATAAAAGTTATCTCGATTGAGCCAAATAAGTTTGTGCTCACTTAGGTACCTTTACTTGGTCTGATTGAAGCTTGTCCAAGTCAGAAAAGGGTTGTCTTAATTTATGAGATAAATTTGAGACAACACCTATCATTTTTCGTCACTTGCTAATTCTTATACTTTGACTTGGTCAAACATTGACCTTTGACCCTTGGACATCTATCCATGTGTCATGCACTTATTAGAGAGTAGATAGGGGCTTGTCCCCTCTCTAGAAATTGAAAAGGAGGTGTACACCTAGGATGGCGTGCGCCCATGGATAGGGATGCTGGAGTCTCATACGGATGGGACTCCAGGTTGCTTCTTGGTTTCTACTTAGGTGGCCCTTGGGTATCTACTTTGACCAATCTTAGGCGCCATCTAAGAATGAACCTATAGGTCTCTCATCTGATTGGATCAGGTGATATCATCCCATCAATCAGATTTAGATCTGATTGCATGAAGTAACGTGATTTGCCGGGGTGATGCAGCACAGCAGAGTCTATAAAAAGACCCTATCTGCGCCCATTTTTTAGATTTCCTCTTCTAAGCCACACCCCAAGGCTGCCCCTCTCCCTTCTCCATGCCACCATCTGGTCCTCTCTCTCCTCTCCACGCTCAAGGAAGTTGGGCCTTCAGATTAGTGCGAGTCAGGCAAGGAAAGGCTGACGAAAAAGGAAGAAGGCAATACTGCTGCAGAGATGACGGACGATCTTCAGAAGAAGTTTTGAAGATTCACCAAATCAGATCTAATTTTTGGAGAAAAAAAAGAGAAGGAGAAGATCTTCAGATCCAGTCCGAGTGGATACCGGTAGAGGTCAGGCGGTTGCGTGGCTAGATCCAGAACCTCAGAGCTTCGGCAGGATCATCAATGGGTAATCAGATTATTCAGAATCAAGGTAAAATTAATTCAAAATTAATTTAATATTATTTTTTTATTCATCAGATCATAAAATCATATCTAAAATATGTCAGATCTGATTTGGATCTAAGAGGTGATTTTTGAAATATGCTTCTCAATCCAATCAGATCTGAACGAATCTGACCTCGAAAAATCAGGATTTTTCTTCAACTGATATCAGAGCTAGGTTCTTATAAATTTTTTTAGATCTAATTTAATCTGATTAATTAGTGATTTTAGATATCGTATGAGATATGATTAGATCTAAAATTAGAAAAATAAAAAATTAAAATTAATTAATCTAGATCTAATATGTATGAGATATATAACTAGACTACGTATAGAATTGTTCTATGTATAGTCTAGTATAATCATATTTTTTATTTGATTAAATATAATTTTTAGATTAATTTATTTTTTATTTTCTAATATTATAAGTGTTATAATCAGATTTAAAAATAGAAAATAAATTTAATTTAATTTGTTCATATGAGATATGATAGTTGCATGTTTAGACAAGTAGTAGAATAGTTCTGCAAATAGATCTAGATTAAATTTTATTTAATAAGATCAAATTTAAATTTAATTTTTTAGATAATTATGAGATAATTTAGATCTAAAAAATATGCATGCATAATATATGTGATATATACAAAACATATTTTAATTAGATTTATTTTTTTATATGAGATATATGCTTAGATCTAATTAGTTTTTGTAGATTAGTTATTTTTCTGATTAAGGCATTCTCCTTGGCCGTCCGATTATAAGAATGAAGTAGGACTTAAAGACCCTCTCCTTTCATTCGATGGGGTGTTCTTATGATGTGTAGGGGTGCTGCGCATTCGTCCTTAATCAAAAATTAAAAACTTACTTTCTGCAAAACCCTAGATCCTGAAATCCTAGGATCTTATTTACATGTTTTATTTAAGAACCCTAACTTAATTGAGAATTAAGTTTATAAAATATCAATTAGATCTAAAATTGAGAATTTCATATCTAAGACATATTCATAAATTTGGGTTTGGGCTTGGGTAGCTCAATTAGGTCTAGCAGTTGATCAAACCGAATCAAGAGTTGGTTAGATGGGATCAACAATGCTTAAATTGACCAGCCTAATAGGATTAAGTTTGGATTAAGATCGAGTCACGTGAGTGATCGATCAAGCTAAGACCTAATTAGGCTCAGTGGTTAGAGTCTGGATTATAGGCAAATCCGATTGATTCTGTCTCAACAATTTGGTGTCTAAGGTAAGTTTGGCAGATACAACCGACTAGTTTTTAATTGGGAGCTACTCGACTCGAATGCATTCTTATCGAGTTAATGGCATATCCCTTCCACCGATCTCACTTACTTAGCCATGTTTGTCGACTCAATTCTGATCTGAAGTGGTCAATAATCCGAGCTAACCCATGCCACTAGGTTAGTCATATTGGTTATGACTATGTCAAGTCTAGTTTAATGAGACCTAAATCAAATCTTCCTAAGAAAAGATTAAGTCTAAGATCTTCCACCATTGTAGATGCGGACCCTTCCTGAGGTTGATTGTTCTTGACTGATTATAGTGGCTCAGTTGCACCGATAAGATGCAACCATGTCTATTAGGCAATGGATGCTACGAGCTGGAGGATGAATTGGGCCCAATATTTCAGATACGGTGAGAGACCCAATTAGGAATCCAATCTGTGCAAATGGTGGGTCTGACTTAACTAAGGAGTGGATCAATATTTTGGACACGGTGAGATTCATAAATTAGATGTTAGATATATGTGCCCTAGAAACCAAAATTGGCTGACACTTGTAATACACTTCTAGGGGCAAAATTATAATTTTGACTATAATCAATAAAATGGGTTATTTTCTATCACATATGTGTATTTGGTGTCTGTGATACATCCTTTGAGTTAATGGTAATGATAATTCATATTTTTAAGAGTTAAAAATTTAAGACATGAATCATCATTATTAACTCATAAAATGCTTCCGACCATAGGATCATCACGAGGATGGTGATTGATCCGAAAGATTGGTGTATAATTGCTTCTCTTTAGTAGATGAGTCTTGAGTCTACGGTGTGGATACATCAGAGCGAGAGTAGAGGTACTCGTTAGAGAACGAGGATACTGAGCGTGACCACCTCGAGTAGTCATTAGAAAGTCTACCTTCTCGTCAATGACTGATTCGATACTGCAATAGTGTGTCTGGTTCTTTGACCTGAGGTGCATCGATAGTTCACCTTGAGGGTGTTATAGTTTGACTACACCATTACTCAATCTCCTAGCCATACAAAATCCTGAGGTGTATGTTGGCTATAACATGTTCATTGTAGGAACTAGATAGCATCAAGATGGAATCTATCTACCTCGGTGGTAGAGGAGCAGCCCTATGATGATCATGAGAATCAAGTCCAGAAGCCCATGGCCATGGCAGAGTGAAATAATAGAAAGAGTTTCTATTTAGATTTTTACATCGGACTTGAATCGAATTGATTACATCATATGACAGAAACTAGGGTTTGACAAGTTCACCTTAACCCTAATCTGATCGGGGCTTAAGATAGAAGAATTTAATCACACAGATAGCTGCACCAAGAGGTTCACATTCAGCTCTGATGGGTTGCCACCATATACTGCTAGGTATCACTGATAGATTTTGGGAGCAATTAGAATGATTTAGATGATCGATCATTCTAGCTATTTGAATCAGAAGAGTTCTGATCCATCGAAAGAAGTTTCGATGATGTCAATGATAGAGATCATGACATATCCCATTACCATATAGAATTGAACCTAACTGGATCACACAAACAAGGGTTTGAATCTGGTAATCATCAATTGAACTGATCCAGTTTAATTAATCTGAATGAGATTCAATTAGGTTCAAAGAAATCGTGCTAGCACTCGATTGAACCTAACATTCTTCTTTTACTATCATTAATAAGTTGTCCTAACTGATCCAAAGGAGTTTGTGCTCGATCAGAGGCCTTCACTTGGTCTGATTGGAGCTTGTCCAAGTCAAAAAAGGTTGTCTTATTTTGTAAGACATTACCTACCATTTTTGGTCACTTGCCATTTCTCATCCTTTGACTTTGGTCAAAAAGTTGACCTTTGACTGGTCAAATATTGACTATTGATCCTTTGACTTTTGTCCACATGTCATGCACCTATTGGAGAGCTGGTGGGGGCTTATCCCCCTGCCAAAACCTAGCAAGGAGGAGGGCGCACGCCACCCTTGGTGTGTGCCCAAGTTGGAGGTGCCCAGGAGTCCCTGTTGGATAGGGACTCTATCTCCTTTTTGGATTTCGATTAAAGTTCTCCTAAGAACTAATTTTGACTGGTCCATCTAAGGAGGAATCTAGGGGACTCTATTTCCACCAATCAGATTTAGATCTAATTTCACAAAGAGTTGTGATTGGTTGGGAAGAAGAGGAGTTGGATCATAGACAGTATATAAATAAGACCCTGCGCCCAACTCATTGAAGAATCTAGAGAAAGAGTTCTCCACGCCCAAGGTCTCCTCCCTCTTCCTCCTCCATGCTAAGTTCTCCCTCTCCTCTCCATGTCTAAAAGGAATTTGGGTTCTTGGTCGGTGCAATCCAGACGAGAGAAAGGCGACTGAAAGATAGAAGGCTGCGCTGCTGCAAAGCATAATTACTGATCTTCGAAAGGTATTTTGAAGATCCTCTAGATCAGATCAAGATCTAATTTTTGGAGATGTGATAGAGAAGAAGAGGATCTCCAAATCTAGCCTGAGTGGATACCAGTAGAGGCCAGGCACTTGCGTGGCTAGATCTAGAATCTTCCGCTGCTTACAGGATCATCAATGGGTAATAAGATTACCCACTTTAAGATAAATTAAATTTAATTTAATTTATCTAAATTTATTTTAATTACTAAAATAATAAAAATTAGATCTAAAATATCTTAGATCTAATCTAGATCAAAGAAAAAAATTTTTGAAATATATCTCTTGATCTGATCAGATCTGAACGAACCTGATCCAGAAAATCAGGATTTCCCTTCAACTGATATCAGAGCCAAGGTTCTAAAAGTATTTAGATCTAATTTTAAATTTATTTTAATTAAAAAATAAGTAATTTTAGATATCACATGAGATGTAATTAGATCTGAAATCAGAAAAAATTAAAATTAAATGATTTGGATCTAAGACTAGAAAATATGCATGACTAGTTCTAAAATAGAATAGTTCTATAGAATAGTCTTGTATGTTTTCAATTTAATTTGATTAAATAATATTTTAGATTTATTTATTTATTATTTTTTGATATTATAATTATTATAATAATATCTAAAAAATAGCAAATAAAAATTATTTAATTTTAAACATCATATGAGATATGATTGATGCATGTCTAGACTAGTTGTAGAATAGTTCTACATAGTTATCTAGATTAGAATTTATTTTGATTAGATTAATTTAAATCTAATTTTTTAGATTATTATGAGATAATTTAGATCTGAAAATATGCATGATTCGATACATGAGATGTATGCAAAATATGCCATGATTAGATCTAATTTGTATATGAGATATATGATATAGATCTAAAACTATTTTTGTAGTATTGCATGTTACTAATTAAGGCATTCCTCTTGGCCATCCGGTCATAAGAACGAAGAAGGGTTTAAAGGCCCTCTCCTTCCATTCGATGGGGTGTTCTTATGACGTGTAGGGGTGCTGCGCGTTCGTCCTTAATCAGAAATCCAAAACTTACTTTCTGCAAAATCCTAGATCCTGAAATCCTAGGATTTATTATGCATATTTTATTTATGAACCCTACTTAATTAAAAATTAAGATTATGGAATATTAATTAGGTCTAAAATTGAAGAATTTTAGATCTAAGACATATTCATAATACTGGGTTCGGGCTTGGGTAGCTCAATTAGGTCTAAGCGGTTGATCAAACCGAATCAAGAGTTGGTTAGATGGGATCAACAATGCTTAAATTGACCAGCCTAATAGGATTAAGTCTGGGTCAAGATCGAGTCACGATCAAGCAAGACCTAATTAGGCTCAGAGGTTACAGTCTGGATTGTAGGCTAACCCAATTGATTCTGGCTTAACAATTTAGTGTCTAAGGTAAGTTTGGCACATACGACCGACTGATTTTTAATTGGGAGCTACTCAACTTGTACGAGTTAATGGCATATCCCTTTCATCAGTCTCACTTACCTGGTCATATCTGTTGACACAGTTCTGATCTGAGGTGGTCAATAATCTGAGCTAACCCATGCCACTAGGTTAGTCATAATTGTTATGACTATGATAAGTCTAGTTTAATGAGACCTGAATCAATTCTTCCTAAGAAAAGATTAAGTCTGAGGTCTTCCACCATTGTAGATGTGCGGGCCCTTTCCGGGTTGATTGTTCTCAACTGGATACAGTGGCTCAGTTGCACCGGAAAGATGCAACCATGTCTATTAGGCATTGGATGCTATGGGCTGGAGGATGAGTTGGGCTCAATATTTTGGATATGGTGAGAGACTCAATTAGAAATCCAGTCTGTGCAAATGGTGGGTCTGACTTAACTAAGGAGTGGATCAATATTTTGGATATGGTGAGATTCATGAATTAGAGATCAAGTTTGGGTGCACCATGATTAGAGAATCATTGAACAAGAGTTGTTCACTCATTGGCTAACCCATCACCAATAACTGTTAGGTGAGGTGATGAGTCAGTTGGTGAGACCGCACCATCCACTAGAAATCATTAATCATAGAGATTTCGCATCTCTACAGAGGAATTATAGAGATCCGAGAAAATAGTGGGAGCTAATTTGTTTAAAAATAAAATCTCTAAATAAATTGGTCGAGTCATAATTATAGGATCTAACTAAAATCTTTGACTCTCTATAGAAAAATGTCTGCATCCAACCCATTGGCATGTATCCTAAACACACATAGACTGATCGGACCCAATTATAAAGATTGGCTCAGAAACTATAAAATAGTTTTGGGTTCTAAAAAGTTAACCTATGTATTGGACCAGGACCCTCCCATCTTACCAGCCCATCCGTCCACTGAACAGAGAGCGTCTCTGAAAAAATGGATAGATGAAGATAATAAGGCAAGATATTACATGTTGGACTCGATGTCTGATGAGCTCCAGCGCCAACATGAAGATATCGAGATTGCTTGCCAAATATTGGCTCACCTACGAGAGATGTTTGGTGAACAGAGTCGCGCAACCAAGTATCAAGTCACGAAATAACTTTTTAAGGCCAAGATGCGTGATGGGCAGTCAGTTCAAGATCACTATCTGATGATGATCAAGAACTTGGAAGAGCTTGAGAAGCTCGGTGTGAAGTTAGACTTGGATCTACAGAATAATGTTATTTTGCAATCCTTGATTGATACATATGGGCAATTCATCATGAATTACCACATGCATAAACTTCAAAATTTCTTGGCCAAATTAATGAACATGTTGGTCACTACTGAGCTTTCTATGAAAGGTTCTAAAGGCTCAGTTCTTGCTATGGAACGGACTTCTTCCAAAAGAAAATCTTATGGAAAGAAAAAGAAGTCTGCAAAAAAGCAGAAGATGGAAGGAGCAAAGAAGAAGAAGGCAGAGCCGAAGAAGAAGGCCGATGTCAAAGAAAAGTATTTTTATTGCAATAGTGATGGCCATTGAAAGTGGAACTATCCTACTTACCTGGCCACCCTGAAGAACAAGAAGGAAGGTCCTTCTGGAGGTATGCTCGTTATTGAGTCTAACCTTACGATTTCTTCTGCATCCAGTTGGGTGCTTGACTCTGGTTCTAGTGCTCATCTGTGCACTTCCATGCAGGGATCTTGAGGATAGCAAGAGGCTGAGGGATGGAGATATGATCCTACGCATCGATAATGGAGCAAGAGTTGCTGCAGTAGTCGTGGGAACATACCCTCTTCGATTACCATCTGGTTTAGACTTAGTTTTGAAAGACTGTTATTATGTGCCTACAGCTAGCAGGAATTTGATTTCTATTTCATGCTTAGCACTAGAAGGCTATGTGATTACCTTCTTTAAGGACCATTGTAACATTCTTTATGAAAGAAATAAAATTGCAAATGATTTTCTTATTAACGATCTTTATCAGCTACATATTGATGTACCTATTCTAACTATCGAGCAAAACATGAATGCCAAATGACCTAGGGAATAGTCCAAACGACAGATATCTATGGCACCTGAGATTAGGTCATATAGCAGAAGATAGGATCAACAAATTGGAGAAAAATGGGCTATTGAGTCCATTGACTTCCGAGTCATATCCAACTTGTGAATCTTGTCTTCAAGGCAAAATGACTAAACTCCCTTTTGTTAGGACATGGGGAAAGGGCCACAGATCTCCTTGCCCTAGTACATACTGATGTGTGCGGCCCATTTGATGTGCCGGCTAGAGGCAATTTTGTCTACTTCATTACCTTTACCGATGATCTATCTAGGTATGGGTATGTGTATCTTATGAGACACAAGTCTGAAGCTTTTGAAAAGTTCAAAGAATTCAGACATGAAGTAGAAAAATAAACTGAAAAATCCATTAAGGTTCTTCGATCAGATCGAGGAGGTGAATACCTTAGCCAGAAATTTCTAGACTATCTCAAGAAAAATGGCATAGTCTCTCAATGGACTCCACCAGGAACACCTCAACTCAACGGGATTTTCAGAATGGAGAAATCGGACTCTATTGGATATGGTTCCGATCCATGATGAGCTTCACAGACCTCCTGAATTTTTTTTGAGGACACTCATTGTTAACTTCAATTTATCTACTGAATAGGGTTTCCTCTAAAACCATTCCTACCACACCGTATGAGATATGGCACGGTAAGAAACCAAGTCTGAGTCATCTCAGAATTTGGGGTTGTCCGGCTCATGTCAAAAGACAACAAGCGGACAAGTTAGAGTTTAGGTCCTTCAGAGCTCGATTCATAGGATATCCTAAAGAGTCATTAGGATACTATTTCTACATTCCAGAAGACCACAATGTGATTGTGAGTCGACATGCCATCTTTCTTGAAAAATAGTTTATTCAAGATAGCGGCATTGGAAAGCAGATTAAGCTTGATGAGAAAGTCTCACAAGTACAACGAGCTAAGGACCAATTGGAACCAAATCAGGTTGAGCCAATAAGAACACTACCTCCTCCACCTCGTAGATCGGAAAGAGTTTTCCATCCCCCTGAAAGATACTTAGGTATTATTTCAGAGAAAGTAGAGAAAATATTCCTCGTAGGTAATGGTGCTCATGGTGATGATCCCAAAACCTACAATGAGGCGATATCAGATATCGACTCCGAGAAATGGCTAGAGGCAATGCAGTCAGAAATTGACTCGATGCACTCAAACCAAGTCTGGACCTTGGTAGATCCACCAGAAGGTATAGTACCTATTGGGTGTAAATGGATCTTCAAGAGAAAGATTGGTGCAGATGGGAATGTGGAGACATTCAAGGCTAGACTAGTGGCAAAAGGTTATAGTCAACGCGAAGGCATTGACTATCAGGATACCTTTTTCTCCAGTGGCTATGCTAAAATCCATCCGCACATTGCTTGCCGTTGCAGCCTATTTCGATTATGAAATATGGCAAATGGACGTGAAAACGGCATTCTTAAATGGATATCTTGAGGAAGATATCTATATGGAACAGCCGCTAGGTTTCACATCCAGTGATACTGATCACAAGGTTTGCAAGCTGCAAAGGTCCATATATGGACTTAAGCAAGCATCTCGGAGCTGGAACACTCGTTTCAATGATGTGATCAAAATATTTGGTTTCATCAAAAATGAAGAGGAACCATGTGTCTTCAAAAAGGTCAGTGGGAGCGCTGTTGTCTTCCTCGTATTGTACGTGGATGACATCCTCCTTATTGGGAATGATATTCCCATGTTAATGACAGTCAAAATATGGTTGTCCAAGGAATTCTCCATGAAAGACCTAGGTGAAGCATCCTTTATTCTAGGAATTAAGGTCTATAGGGATAGACCGAATAGGATGCTAGGACTTTCACAGAAGATGTACATAGAGAAAGTACTAAAGAGGTTTAGTATGGAAAACTCTAAAAGGGGATTAATACCCTTCAGACATGGTATTCATCTTTCCAAGAAGATGTGCCCTAGCACACCTGAGGAAATAGAACGCATGAGCAAGATCCCTTATGCTTCTGCAATAGGGAGCCTCATGTATGCCATGCTATGTACACGACCTGATATAGCCCATGCTGTGAGTGTCACAAGCAGATATCAGTCAAATCCAGGTGAAGAACACTGGACTTCTGTGAAATGTATCCTTAAGTACTTAAGAAGAACTAAGGATATGATGTTGGTCTTTGGTAACGGAGAACTCCAAGTCCAGGGATACACAGACTCGGATTTCATGTCCGATATAGATGATCGAAAGTCGACATCTGGGAGTCTGTTTGTGTGCAATGGTGGTGCTGTCAGCTGGAAAGAGTTTCAAGCAAACCGTGATAGCAGATTCCACCATGGAAGCAGAATATATCGCTGCATCAGAGGCTGCGAAGGAAGCATTCTGGTATAAGAAGTTTGCTGCAGAAATTGGAGTAATGCCATCAGATGCCATTCCTCTATACTGCGACAACAATGGCGCCATAGCCCTTGCTAAGGAGCCGAGGTCTCACCAGAAATCCAAGCACATTGAGCGGCGATACCACCTCATCCATGATTACCTCGAGAAGGGTTATGTCGAGGTCAAGAGAGTCAACTCCACAGATAATGTGGCAGACCCACTTACAAAGCCGTTGGGCCAGCAGAAGATCGAAGCCCACCTTGAGAAGATGGGACTTAGACTTGTAGCCAATTGGCTTTAGGACAAGTGGGAGATTGTTAGATATATGTGCCCTAGAAGCCAGAATTGGCTGACACTTGTAATACACTTCTAGGGGCAAAATTATAATTTTGACTATAATCAATAAAATGGGATTATTTTCTATCACATATGTGTATTTAGTGTCTGTGATACATCCTTTGAGTTAATGGTAATGATAATTCATATTTTCAAGAGTTGAAAATTTAAGACATGAATAATCATTATTAACTCATAAAATGCTTCCGACCATAGGATCATCACGAGGATGGTGATTGATCCGAAAGGTTGGTGTACAATCGCTTCTCTTTAGTAGATGAGTCTTGAGTCTATGGTGTGGAGACATCAGAGCGAGAGTATAGGTACTCATTAGAGAACGAGGGCACTGAGCGTGACCACCTCGAGTAGTCATTAGGAAGTCTACCTTCTCGTCAATGACTGACTCGATGCTGCAGTAGTGTGTCTGGTTCTTTGACCTGAGGTGCATCGACAGTTCACCTTGAGGGTGTTATAGTTTGACTACACCATTACTCGGTCTCCTAGCCATACGGAACCCTGAGGTGTATGTTGGCTATAGCATGTTCATTGTAGGAACTGGATAGCATCAAGATGGAATCTATCTACCTCGGTGGTAGAGGAGCAGCCCTATGATGATCATGAGAATCAAGTCCAGAAGCCCATGGCCATGGCTAGAGTGAAATAATAGAAAGAGTTTCTATTTAGCTTTTCACATCGGACTTGAATCGAATGATTACATCATATGACAGAAACTAGGGTTTGACGAGTTCACCTTAACCCTAATCTGATCGGGGCTCAAGATAGAAGAACTTAATCACACAGGTAGCTGCACCAAGAGGTTCGCATTCAGCTCTGATGGGTTGCCACCATATACTGCTAGGTGTCACTGGTGGATTTTGGGAGCAATTAGAATGATTTAGATGATCGATCATTCTAGCTGTTCGAATCAGAAGAGTTCTGATCCATCGAAAGGAGTTTCGATGATGTCGATGATAGAGATCATGACATATCCCATTACCATACAGAACTGAACCTAACTGGGTCACACAAACAAGGGTTTGAATCTGGTGATCATCAATTGAACTGATCCAGTTCAATTGATCTGAATGAGATTCAATTAAGTTCAAGAAAATCATGCTAGCACTCGATTAAACCTAACGTTCTTCTTTTACTATCATTAATAAGTTGTCCTGATTGAGCTAAAGGAGTTTGTACACAATCAGAGGCCTTCACTTGGTCTGACTAGAGCTTGTCCAGGTCAAAAAAGGTTGTCTTATTTTGTAAGATATTACCTACCATTTTTGGTCACCTGCCATTTCTCATCCTTTGACTTGGTCAAAAAGTTAACCTTTGACTAGTCAAATGTTGACCATTGACACTTTGACTTTTGTCCATATGTCACGCACCTATTGGAGAGTTGGTGGGGGCTTATCCTCCTGCCAAAACTTAGCAAGGAGGAGGGCGCATGCCACCCTTGGCGTGTGCCCAAGTTGGAGGCGCCCAGGAGTCCCTGTTGGATAGGTTCTCCATCTCCTTTTTGGATTCCGATTAGAGTTCTCCTAAGAATCAACTTTGACTGGTCTTAGGTGCCATCTAAGGAGGAATCTAGGGGACTCTATTCCCATCAATCAGATTTAGATCTAATTTCACAAAGAGTTGTGATTGGTTGGGAAGAAGAGGAGTTAGATCATAGACAGTCTATAAATAAGACCCTGCGCCCAACTCATTAAAGAATCTGGAGAAAGAGTTCTCCACGCCCAAGGTCTCCTCCCTCTTCCTCCTCCATGCCAAGTTCTCCCTCTCCTTTCCACGCCCAAAAGAAATTTGGGTTCTTGGTTGGTGCAATCCAGACGAGAGAAAGGCGACTGAAAGCTAGAAGGCTATGCTACTGCAAAGGACAACTACTGATCTTCAAAAGGTATTTTGAAGATCCTCCAGATCAGATCCAGATCTGATTTTTGGAGATGTGATAGAGAAGAAGAGGATCTCTAGATCCAGCCTGAGTGGATACCGATAGAGGTTAGGCACTTGAATGCCTAGATCCAAAACCTTCCGCTGCTTACAGGATCATCAACGGATAATAAGATTATCCACTACTAGGTAAATTAAATTTGATTTAATTTATCTAAATTTATTTTAATTATTAAAATAATAAGAATCAAATTTGAAACATCCTAGATCTGATCTGGATCAAAGAAAAAGAATTTTGAAATATATCTCTTGATCTAATCAGATCTGAATGAACCTGGTCCAGGAAATTAGGATTTTTCTTCATTAGAGATCAAGTTTGGGTGCACCATAATTGGAGAATCATTGAACAAGAGTTGTTCACCCATTGGCTAACCCATCATCAATAACTGTTAGGTAAGATGATGAGTAAGTCAGTGGGACTGCACCATCCACTAGAAATCAATAATCATGGATATTTTCGCATCTCTATAGAGGGAGTGTAGGGATCCAAAAAAATAGTAGAAGCTAATTTGTTTAAAAATAAAATCTCTAAATAAATTGGTTAAGTCTTAACTATAATATCTAACTAGAAACTTTGACTCTCTATAGAAAAATGTCTGCATCCAATCCACTAGCACGGATCCTGGACACCCATAGACTGACCAGACCAAATTACAAGGATTGGCTCCGAAACTTCAAAATTATTTTAGGTTTTGAAAAGTTAACTCATGTATTGGACCAGGGCCCTCCCACCTTATCAGCACATCCATCCGCTAAATAGAGAGCGTCACTGGATAAGTAGACTGACAAAGATAATAAGACCAGATACTACATGTTGGGCTCGATGTCTAATGAGCTTCAGCACCAACATGAAGATATCAGAACCGCTCGCCAAATGTTAGCTCACCTACAAGAGATGTTTGGTGAACAGAGTCGCGTAGCCAAGTATCAAGTCACTAAATGACTGTTCAAGGCTAAGATGCGCAATAGGCAGTCAGTCCAAGATTATTATCTGATGATGATCAAGGACTTGGAAGAGCTTGAGAAGCTCGGAGTGAGGTTGGACTTGGATCTGCAGAATGACATAATTCTGCAATCCTTGACTGATGCATTTGGGTAGTTCATCATGAATTACCATATGCATAAACTTCAAAACTCCTTGGTCGAACTTATGAACATGCTGGTTACCACGGAGCTTTACATGAAAGGTTCTAAAGGCTCAGTACTTGCTATGAAATGGACTTCTTCCAAGAGAAAGTCTTTTGGAAAGAAGAAAAAGTCTGTGAAAAAAACAGAAGGTGGAAAGAGGAAAGAAGAAAAAGGCAGAGCTAAAGAAGGCCGCTGATAAAGGAAAGTATTTCCATTGCAACAATGACGGCCACTGAAAGCGGAACTGCCCTACATACTTGGCCACCCTGAAGAATAAGGAGGCTGGTCCTTCTGGAGGTATGCTCATTATTGAGTCTAACCTTATGATTTCTTCTGCATCCAGTTGGGTGCTTGACTCTGATTTTAGTGCTCACTTGTGCACTTCTATGTAGGGTCTTGAGAATAGCAGGAGGCTGAGGGATGGTGAGATGATCCTATGCATCAAAAATGGAGCAAGGGTTGCTGCCATGATCGTGTGAACATATCCTCTTCGACTACTATCTGATTTAGACTTAGTATTAAAAGACTGTTATTATGTGCCTGCAGCAAACAGAAATTTAATTTCTATTTCTTGCCTTGCATTAGAAGGCTATGTAATTAGTTTTCTTAAAGACCATTATAACATTCTTTATGAAAGAAATAAAATTGCAAATGGTTTTCTTATTAACGGTCTTTATCAGTTACATGTTGATGTATCTATTTTTAACTTTGAGCAAAATGTGAATGCCATAAAATCAAAACGTCCTAGGGATAGTCCAAATGATAGATATTTGTGGCACCTAAGATTAGGTCATATAGCAGAAGATAGGGTTAACAAATTAGAGAAAACTGGGCTATTGAGTCCATTGACTTCCGAGTCATATCCAATTTGTGAATCCTATCTTCATGGCAAAATGACCAAGCTTCCTTTTGTAGGACATGGGGAAAGGGCCACGGATCTTCCTACCCTAGTACATACAGATGTGTGCGGCCCATTTGATGTGCCGGCTAGAGGGAACTTAGTCTACTTCATAACCTTTATTGATGATTTATCTAGGTATGGTTATGTGTATCTTATGAGACACAAGTCTGAAGCATTTGAAAAGTTCAAAGAATTTAGACATGAAGTAGAAAAGTAAATTGGAAAATCTATTAAGGTTCTTCGATCAGATCGAAGAGATGAATACCTTAGTTGGGAATTCCTAGACTATCTCAAAGAAAATGGCATAGTCTCTCAATGGACTCCACCAGGAACACCTCAACTCAATGGAATTTCAGAATGGAGGAACAGGATCCTATTAGATATGGTCCGATCCATGATGAGCTTCACAGACCTCCCTGATTTTTTTTGGGGATACTGTTTGTTAACTATAATTTACCTACTGAATAGGGTTCCTTCTAAAACCATTCCTACCATACCGTATGAGATATGGCATGGTAGGAAACCAAGTCTGAGTCATCTCAGAATTTGGGATTGTCCGGCTCATGTCAAAAGATAACAAGCGGATAAGTTAAACTTTAGATCCTTTAGAGCTCAATTCATAGGAAATTTTAAAGAATCATTAGGATATTATTTCTACATTCCAGAAGATCACAATGTGATTGTGAGTCGACATACCATCTTTTTTGAAAAATAGTTTATTCAAGATAGCAGCATTGAAAAGCAGATCAAGCTCGATGAGAAAGTCTCACAAGAGCAACGAGCTAAGGATCAAATGGAACCAAATTAGGTTAAGCCAATCCATACACTACCTCCTCTACCTCATAGATCGAAAAGGGTTTTCCATTCTTCTGAAAGGTACTTAGGTACTATTTCAGAGGATGTAGAGAAAATGTTCCTCATAGGTAATGGGGTTCATGGTGATGATCCCAAAACCTATAACGAGGCGATATCAGATATCGACTTTGAGAAATGGTTAGAGGCAATGAAGTTAGAAATTGACTCGATGTACTCAAATGAAGTCTGGACCTTGGTAGATCCATCAGAAGGTATAGTACCTATTGGATGTAAATGGATCTTCAAGAGAAAGATTGGTGCAGATGGGAATATGGAGACATTCAAGGCTAAATTAGTAGCAAAAGATTATAGTCAACGTGAAGGCATTGACTATCAAGATACCTTTTTGCCAGTAGCTATGCTAAAATCCATCCGCACATTGCTTGCTATTGCAGTCTATTTCGATTATGAAATATGGAAAATGGACGTGAAACGGCGTTCTTAAATGGATATCTTGAGGAAGATATCTATATGGAATAGCCGCTAGGTTTCACATCCAGTGATGATGATCACAAAGTATGCAAGCTGCATAGGTCCATATATGGACTTAAGCAAGCATCTCGGAGCTGGAATACTCATTTCAATGATGTGATCAAAATATTTGGTTTCATCAAAAATGAGGAGGAGCCATGTGTCTTCAAAAAAGTCAGTGGGAGCGCTGTTGTCTTCCTCATATTATACATGGATGATATCCTCCTTATCGGGATGATATTCCCATGTTGACCATGGTTAAAATGTGGTTATCTAAAGAATTCTCCATGAAAGACCTCGTATTACGTCGAGGTCAAGAGAGTCGACTCCACAGACAATGCGGCGGACTCGCTTACAAAGCCGTTGGGCCAGCAGAAAATCGAAGCCCACCTGAGAAGATGGGACTTAGATTTGTAGCCAATTGGCTTTAGGTCAAGTGGGAGTTTGTTAGATATGAGTGCCCTAGAAGCCAGAATTAGCTGACACTTGTAATACACTTCTAAAGGCAAAATTATAATTTTGACTATAAATAATAAAATGGATTATTTTCTATCACATAAGTGTATTTAGTGTCTATGATACATCCCTTGAGTTAATGGTAATGATAATTCATATTTTCAAGAGTAGAAAATTTAAGACATGAATTTTCATTTATTAACTCATAAAATGCTCCTGACCGTAGGATCATCATGAGGATGGTGATTGATCCGGAAGGTTAGTGTACAATCGCTTCTTTGTAGTAGATGAGTCTTAAGTCTATGGTGTAGAGACACCGGAGCGAGAGTACAGATACTCGTTAGAGAACGAGGGCACTGAGCGTGACCACCTCGAGTAGTCATAAGGAAGTCTTCCTTCTCATCGATGACTGACTCGATGCTGCAGTGTTGTGTCTGATTCTTTGACCTGAGGTGCATCGATAGTTCACCTTAAGGGTGTTATAGTTTGACTACATCATGACTCGGTGTCCTAGCCATTCGGAACCCTGAGGTGTATGTTTGCTATAGCATGTTCATTGTAGGAATTGGATTGCACCAAGATGGAATCTATCTACCTCGGTGGATGAGGAGCAGTCCTATGATGATCATGAGAATCAAGTCCATAAGCCCATGGCCATGGTAGAGAGTGAAATAATAGAAAGAGTTTCTATTAAGGTTTTCACATCTGACTTGAATCAAATGATTAAATCATATGATGGCAATTAGGGTTTGACGAGTTCACCTTAACCCTAATCTGATCAGGACTCAAGATAGAAGAACTTAATCACACATGTAGCTGCACCAAGAGGTTCATTTTCATTTTTGATGGGTTGCTACCATATGCTGCTAGGTGTCACTGGTGGATTTTGGAAATAATTAGAATAATTTAGATGATCGATCATTCTAAGTTATCTGAATCAAAAGAGTTCTGATCCATCAAAAGGAGTTTCGATAATATCGATGATGGAGATCATGACATATCCCATTACCATATAGAATTGAACCTAACTAGGTTACACAAACAAGAATTTGGATCTGGATATCATCAATTGGACTTATCCAGTTCGATTGATTTGAATAAGATTCAATTAGGTTCAAAAAAATCATGCTAGCACACGATTGAGCCTAACATTTTTCTTTTTCTATCATAAAAATTGTGTCGACTCAGCTAAATAAGTTTGTGCTCACTCAGGTACCTTTACCTAGTCTGGCTTGAGCTTGTCCAAGTTAGAAAAGGGTTGTCTTAATTTATGAGATAAATTTGAGACAACACCTGCCATTTTTCGTCACCTACTAATTCTTGTACTTTGACTTCGTCAAACATTGACCTTTGACCCTTGGACATCTACCTATGTGTCATGCACTTATTAGAGAGCAGATAGGGGCTTGTCCACTCTCTGAAAATTGGAAAGACTAGGCATGCACCCATGGATAGGGATGCTGGAGTCCCATACGGATGGGACTCTAGGTTGCTTCTTGGTTTCTACTTAGGTGGCCCTTGGGTATCTACTTTGACCAGTCTTAGGCGCCATTTAAGAATGAACCTATGGGTCACTCATCTGATTGGATCAGGTGATGTCATTCCATCAATCAGATTTAGATCTGATTGCACGAAGCAACGTGATTGACCGGGGTGATACAGCACTGCATGGCGCAACAGAGTCTATAAAAAGACCCTATCTGCACCCACTTTTGAGATCTCCTCCTCTAAGCCATGCCCCAAGGCTGCCCCTCTCCCTTCTTCATGCCACCATCTGGCCCTCTCTCTCCTCTTCACGCCTAAGGAAGTTGGGCCTTCAAATTAGTGCGAGTCAGGCAAGGAAAGGCTGACGAAAAAGAAAGAAGGCAACACTGCTGTAGAGACGATGGATGATCTTCAGAAGAAGTTTTGAAGATTCTCCAAATCAGATCCAGATCCAATTTTTTAAGGAAAAAAAAGGGGGAAGATCTTCAGATCCAGTCTGAGTGGATACCGATAGAGGCCAGACGCTTGCATGGCTAGATCCAGAACCTCAGGGCTTCGGTAGGATCATCAATGGGTAATCAGATTACCTAGAATTAAGGTAAAATTAATTCAAAATTAATTTAGTATTATTTTTTTATTCATCAGATCATAAATCAGATATGAAAAGTGCTAGATCTGATTAGGATCTAAGAGGTGATTTTTGAAATATGCCTCTTGATCCAATCAAATCTGAACGAACCTGACCCCAAAAAATTAGGATTTTCCTTTACTGATGACACCGAAAGTCTGTGAGGAGACACTCGCCTCAAACCAGTAGCTCGTCGGTATGTGTCCGGGCCTGCATCGGATCCTCCCAGAGTGCTCAGACCCTAAGACCTGAGATAGATGGTCATGACGCCTAGAGGTATCGGGGCCCTCGCTCGTGAGTGCATCTAACTGATCCTGTAATTATAAATTGAAATAAAATTTTATAACAAATACTATAATACTAATCATATATACTAATATATTTAATACTTACAAAAATACGTTCGATCATGACGTTCATCGACCTACCCATCTTATCCATGCGGTTGGATTGGAAGATCTCGCTATGGTTGGGCATCACACCATCTCTCATCAGCTATAACAAAAAATAAATTTATCAGAAAGATGATAAAAAAATATGAATTTAATTTATCTAGTAAGATTTAGAATTAATTATCTTTCTGTGCACATGACTGGTCATAGACTCACGGCCTAGAGTGTGCGTATACTCCTAGGCTACACGGTTCTCTCGATTCTAATGGAAGGTAGCCTAACAAGTATTCAAATAAATAATAAAAATTTAAAAAATATTTAAATAAAACTTTAAGCATATTAAAAAATTTAAAAGTTAGAAATTTTATCTCGAACTTCTAACTCCTCCAATGTCTAACCATCCTCTCCCATTGACTCGGAGGACAGTCCTGTATCCAAGAAACAAGCTCCTCTAAAGTATCTCGTCAGTGCTTGAGCCATCCTCTTTGGAGCTTGACCTTGTAACCCTAGTACAACTCCTCGATCTTCTTCAGTTGGGCATCTCGAACCCTCTCATGATCGAAGAAGTCGTACCTCCTCTACATAAATTTATCAAAAATTAGTTACAAAAGTATTCTAATCCAACATATATAGTGTAAACATATAAAATGCATAAATATAACTATGATGCACGAACTTACCCATATCTCCTACCATACCCGATCCCTGATGACAGCATCCATCAAACGCCAATTTCTGGGCTCTACGAAAATGATGTCCGACCGCCACACAAGCACTCCAAAAAAAAAATGCATCTCCCATGCAGTCTCCCCTACCGACGTCCCCTCCGCATCATACTGCACCATCACCTGATGCTGGCGGTTTCACATGTGTGCCATACATGTGGGATCATGAAATATCCGACTAGATGATGCACCTACAATGCAAATACATTATGCAAATATATAAGTGTACAAATACTATATAAAAAATAAAGTTATGCTAATATAATAAAAATATACATTTAGATGCCTGCGACGATAGAGGCTCAGCTACCGGTGGAGTAGATGCTGTCGATGGAGTAGATGCCGATGGTGAAAGTTTTTGAGTAGCCGATGCCGAGATGGACGTAGTATGCTCCGACTACTCGGATGCTGAACTATGCATAATCCATCGAGAGGTAGGGGTGAAAGCTAGATGATGTTTTGGTGCCATCATGATCTGCAACATTAATGAACATTAATCAATATAACATCATGACATATCAAATTATATTCGCTCGAAAGTCTAGCTGGCTCCGTGCCTGAGACACCAGCTAGGGTCCTTCCCCAGCCGGCTCGATCATGGGCCAAGCTGGCTTGGCTGCATATTCGAGTCGGCTCGACTGTGTGCCATCCCCTTGATCACTCCCTCTCTCCCTCTCTCGATCTCTCTCATCGGCGACGGCGGCAAGGCTGAACCCCTCCCTTCCAGCTTTTTCATCTCTCGATCTTCCTCTCTCCCTCTCTCGATCTCCCTCATCGATAGGCCGAACCCATCCCTCCTAGTGATGCCGACGAGGCCAGACCCCCTCCCTACCTCTCTCGCTCTCTCGATCTCCTACTCTCCCTCTCTCAATCTCTCTTACTGGCAAGGCTAGATCCCCTCCCTCCTAATGATGGCGGCGAGGCCGAATCCCCTCCCTTCCAATGATGGTGGTGATGTCGGATCCCTCCCTTCCTCTCTCAAGTACAGATCCATCAGGTATTCGGGTTCGGATCCGATACCGATAATTAAAATTATGTCTAGATCTGAATATCTAGATTTCGATCCAAACCTAATCCATTGACAGATCTAGTCCACAACCACCGATATGGCACGGTCCAAAGCTACCGCCACGGCACGATCCAAAAATTATGGCATGTAGATAATTATAATATTTATAATAAATATTTATAATATTTATTATAAATATTTTATAAATTATTATAAATATATATGATTAATAAATAATACTATAAAATTAAAAAAAATTATACCTATGGCTATAGAGAGCGGGTAGCACCGAAAGCTCTAAGGGTCGCCGACGACAATGCTAGAGGAGGACGACGGCACTAGAGGTAACCTATGAAACAAAAGCAAGATAGTGAGATAGAGAAGAGAGAAAAAGAGAAAAAAAGAGAGAGAGCAGGGTGGCGAGGATGGCGGGCAGGAAGAGGGGGGCATAGTGACGAGCGAGGCCGAAGAAGGCTTCGCACTTCGGGGGGAGGGTCAGAATGGTGGTGGTGGGGGGTGGGTTTCGTGGGGCCGAAGGAGGGTCAGATGGGGGTTCGCTGGAGGGGGGTCGTTGGGATCGAGGGAGGGTCGGATGGAGGTGCGAGGGGATGAGTTTCGCAAGGGGCGAGCGAGGGTGGAGGGGGTTCGCCGGAGGGGGATTTCGTGGGGGACTGAGGGAGGGTCGGATGGGGTTCGCTAGAGGGGGGTTTCACTGGGGGCCGAGGGAGGGTTGGATGGAGGGGTGGGGGGGGTGGGGTGGGTGATGGGTGGTGGAGAGGTGGTCGGGGTTCGGGGATGGGGGGAGGAGGGTGACGTCTATCGGGGGATAGGAGGAGCGACTCGGTCGAGGGGAGGAGCCTCACCGACGAAGAAGAGGAGGGGGAGAGAGAGAGCGAGAGAGAGATTGAGCGTGCACAGAAGAAAAAGAAAAATTTAGAGATTTTTAATCTAACTTATGGCAGCGGTTATCAAATCACTACCATAGATCTACGAATGCGGTTATCCAAAATCGTTGCCATAGATCTACGATAGTGGTTCTATAACTGCTGCTATAGATCTATAGCAGTGGTTTCTTATAACCACTGCCATAGATGAAAAATAATTTTTTTTCTCATTTTTTTCTAAATATTATATAATTTTAAAATTTAATATCTATTTTTATCATTCATTATCTAAATAATTATCATTAGAGTGTCGTCGCAAAGGTCGCCTCGATTCGATGGCCCTAGCTTCATCGATCAGAAAAATTTGATTTCGACGATCACGAATGATGATGCGATGATCTGATAGATGGAGACCTTCGATGGGTCTGAAAACCTGCATTGATGAGTTCAATGATGTTTGTAGCATACTATCAAAGTTTCACTTTAATTGGATATTATTATCATGGCCAATTTAGTACGAAATGATTTCGACCATTAAATTAGAAACAAGCGATCAAAGGATTAAATGGCATTCGATTATGAGATAATTTTTTAGTTAAATAATCTTTTTTATAATTTTAAATATTTCGTATGATGATGATAGTAAAATTTAAATCATTTTCATATAAACTGTTCATGTTAAGTAGATATTGTAAAAGCACGAGAATAACAACCAGTAAATTTTCAGAATGGTTATCAGAAGATGTATAGTTTTAGATCATTCTTCATCTCATGAGTTAAATTTTATAATCACCACTATAAAAATGATTAAAGTAGTAGCCAAGATTATTTATAAAAAGAAATTATCTCATAATCGAACACCGGTTGATCCTTTGATCAATCGTTTATCATTTAACGATCGAAACTAATCTATACTAAATTGACCAAGATAACGATATCCGATTGAAGTAAAACTTTGATGGTATGCTACAAACATCACTAAGATCATCATTGTAGATTTTTGAATCCATCAAAGATCTTCATCTATCAGACATCGCATCATCGTTCATGATCGTCGAAATCAAATTTTTCTGATCGA
Organism: Cocos nucifera; assembly: GCA_006176705.1. Taxonomy (NCBI): domain Eukaryota; kingdom Viridiplantae; phylum Streptophyta; class Magnoliopsida; order Arecales; family Arecaceae; genus Cocos; species Cocos nucifera. Next base: position 142,171 of record QRFJ01001731.1, read on the forward strand.
CGAAGCTAGGGCCATTAGATCGAGGCGATTTTTTGCGACGATACTCTAATGATAATTATTTAGACCATGAATGGTGAAGATGAATATTAAATTTAAAATTATATAATATTTAAAAAAAATAAATAAATATATGACAGTGGTTATAATTAACCACTGTCATAAATCAGATTATAGTAGCGGTTCTTACTAACCACTACTATACGTCCGACTTATGGCAGCGGTTATAATAAACCGCTGCTATAGGCCAACCTATGACAGTAATTTTTTGTAATTGCTGCTATAGGTCCGACATACGATAGCAGTTTTCGTTAACCATTGCTATATGTTGGACCTATAGCAGCGGTTATAAAAATCGCTGCTATAGATCCGACCTATAGTAGTGGTTAACAAAAACCACTGTCGTAGGTGCCATGGCAGCGATTTTGAAAATCACTGCTGTAGTAAGCACTGCCATAAACCATTTTTATAGTAGTGTTAACTATGCACCAAATATCTAGAATTCATGCCAAAAGAGTTTGAGGAGGTGCCCAAGAGTTGGGCACCCCCAATCCTTATCCAATTTGGACTCTCTATCTAGGTATTTGACCTACATAGGGCCTCTTCTCTAACTCTCTATTTAAATGGAGTTAACCAATAAAATTTTGAAAAGTTTTAGACCTGAGAGAGAGGGCTTGGGCATATCAAGGTTGAGGGCATGGGATTTTGTAAAGGTATAAACTATTGTGCCTAGGTAAGAGGAAAAGATCTAGAGAAGAAGGGTCTTCTCTAAGGTTTTTGTTTCAGATTTTCTTCCACCAACTTTTAAAAAAAGAATATGAAAAGAAGACTTCTTCTAGATCTTTCCTTCTCCTCCTTTTATCCTTGAAGAATTTAAGTCAATTGAAGAAGGAGATCAGCATCAACCATCAACGAAGAATCAGCACAATGCAAGCACACTATGCTAATTTTTAGATTATTGGACTTCAAATCGTAATCGGGGTTTCGTGTGGACTTCTTATAGAGGTCAGATACATGTGTGGCTTGAAGTGATAACCTCAGCCTTAGATCAGCAAGTTGAGATCCCGACTTATGAATGATAAGAGAGATTCGATCTCTTTCTTCCACTAAATCAGATTTAGTTTCCTATTTGATGTTGATATGATCAACATCATTATTTTATATTTTATTTAATTTTTAAACTTATATACATACTTTAATCATATCATTAGATCCTATATCTAGGGTTTATTTTCATATTTTGTAGATTAATTAGATTAATCTGTAGCTTCTGTTGTTCTAATTTTGAAAAAGTTTTAAAATATATACTAGAAATCCTAGTTTTTCCTTCAAATGGTATCAAAGCTTAGATCTTTTTTATATGATTTTTTGCATATTCCAAATCTATTATTTAGATTAGATCTAAATTACAATCTAATATTAAATCTAAAAATAAAAATTTTAGATCACACAGACTGATCTTATAAGGTTGTTCTACTGTAAGGTTTATCGTTTACAGTGGAGAGATTGTCCTAGTACGTGTTGATCTAAAATTCTAATCATAAAATTTTAGATTAGATCTAAAAAATTTTATGATTTAATTAAAAATATTTTAATCTAAATTTTATGATCATAAATATGTTAGATCTAATCTAAGATGATTTATGATTGTTTAAAATTAAAATTATTTCAAATAGATGTACATAATCATGAATATGTTTAGATTAAATCTAAAGTAGATTCATGTTTATGTTATTTATTATTTGCATATTGATTATGAATCAAACATGCAACTTGATTGATAGAACCATGTTGTAAAAATATTATAAAAATAAAAATTATTTTTAAAATGCCAAATCCCAACCCTCAGCTCAAAACTTAATTAAGAATTAAGAATTATTTTATTTAGAATCTAGGATTGTGAATTAAAGATCCTAAGACATAAATCATAACATTTGAGTTAATGGATTGGAGTGAATTAGGTCCATTAATTGGATCGGACCTAAGGTAGATTAAAGAATAGACTTAATAAGAGAATTGACTAAATCTAATCAAATATTATCTTAGATTAGGTCAACATTTCTTTAGATCAATTACAATAGTTGTAATTGGTCAAGTCTATGTCTTTAATGAGAACCAAAATGGACTTGATTCTTGACTAAGCGATCCAGCCCAAAATGTTAGATTGATCCAATTGAAATTAATTAACTGATTGATGTCTAAGGTAAGTCTGGCAGCTTTGATCAATCATCTTTAATTGGGAGCTACTCGTACTGATTCGATCTTTGATGAGTTAATGGCATATCCCTCCCACCGATCTTACTTACCTAGCTTTCTCGATGAAGTTATGTTTTGATCAAATCACTTGACAATTCAAGATGATCCATGTTAGCTAGGTAAATCAGTGTGGCTGATTTACATGCTCATAGACTAGCCTATCTAATGGTCTCCCTTAATCTGACTTGGTGAAGTCAGTAAGAGGATCATGATTAGCTGATTCATCTGACTCACTTCTCTTAAAATAAATTAATTAAATTTTTTAAAATTATTAGATCATTAAAAATTAAATAGTTATGGAGATAACTAGATCATAGCCTCCCATTGAGTGATAATGGGTCCATTAATTAGATAATCATTGGAAGCCCAAAGGCCTGGTGCTCATCGGTTAATGGAATTGTCATTCATAATATGATTTTTTAGCCATGTTTCTCTAAATGATGATTAGGTTGATCAACCAAAGTTGGGCTTAATTATTTATTGGTTTGATGGACCAAGTATGATCATGTTAATGGTTAGATCTAACTGAACTTTTTCAGTGGAGGCCAAAGTCTACTGATTAGGGATTAGGATAAAATTAAATTACTAAAAGTTGTTTAGAGAAATAATTGGTTATGAACCTATCCTTAGATGTACATGGGTTGATCGATCAAAGTCGGACTTGTGTGTAGTCTATCTAGATTCTAGTACCCATAAAAGAATTAGGATAATTACTCGAATTAGAGGTAAAGGCTATCAATTCGAGCAAAATAGTGGAAGAACCTTTTGATTAAAATCTAAATCTTTAGTTTTAATAAATTATTTACTAATTAATTATTGATTTTTCTTGGTCCAGTTATGGCCACTATCCTATCGCTCCGATCATTATTGGATAATGATAAATTGGTGGGATTCAACTTTGATAGCTGGTACCAAAAGTTGAAGATTGTTCTTGAGCATGAATGGATCTTATATGTTCTGACAAATTCAGCACCTGAGGTGCCAGCCCATAATGCACATGGCACGGTTAGAGATAATTATCAAAAGTGGCTCAATGACCAAATTACGATGTGTTACATCATGCTGGTAGCTATGAGCGATGAGTTCAGTCGTAGGTTTAAGTCAGCTCAGCCAAAAGACATACTTCAATTATTGAATGAGTCTTTTGGCAAACTCGACGATGTTGAGAGGCATAAGACTAGTTATGCCATCTTCAACACCAGGATGAGGGATGGAGCTTCAGTCACTAGCATTGACCCTAGATTAATTTTGATGATAACAAAAGCATTTGAGTATAGATTGTTAAATTACTAACATTATTTATGAGGATGTATAGCTACAAATTTCAAGAGCTCACAAACTCCAAGTATTTCTATTCATCTAAACAAAGATTTATCACTCAAGTTTTAAAGAAGATACTTCAGATTGGATACACTTTTCAAAAGGTTATAAGATTTAAATCAGGCAAAAAGGCAGTCTAGTCTATAATAATTTGGAGAAGAAAGAATCATAAATAGCTTTTGGCATGCATGGCATGCAAACTGGGCCAACCCAATCTAGAATTAAGTTGACCTAGTCTCAGTGGAAGCAAAAGATAGAAAGTACAAAATATCAGATTGTCAAGATTTAGGAAACTGAGCTGATCTAGTTTTTTAACTAGCCAATCCCAAGTGGCAACTAGCTGACGCCTGTCAAAAAGATAAGCCAACACTGTCTCAGAAGAATAGCAAAAAGATAGAAATAAGTATTTCAAGGATCATTGAGACTGAGCCAACTAGTTTAGACTGAGCTGACCCAGTC
>QRFJ01001732.1:0-42350 GCA_006176705.1 Cocos nucifera
GTATCCAAATTGATAGGTATCTATGGCACCTGAGATTAGGTCATATAGCAGAAGAAAGGATCAACAAATTGGAGAAAAATAGGCTATTGAGTCCATTGACTTTCGAGTCATATCCAACTTGTGAATCCTGTCTACAAGGTAAAATGACTAAACTTTCTTTTGTAGGACATGGGGAAAGGGCCACAGATCACCTTGCCCTAGTACATACTGATGTGTGCGGCCCATTTGATGTGTCGGCTAGAGGCAATTTTATCTACTTCATTATCTTTACCGATGATCTGTCTAGGTATGGGTATGTGTATCTTATGAGACACAAGTCTGAAGCTTTTAAAAAGCTCAAAGAATTCAGACATGAAGTAGAAAAATAAACTGGAAAATCCATTGAAATTCTTCAATCAGATCGAGGAGGTGAATACCTTAGTCGAAAATTCCTAGACTATCTCAAAAAAAATGGCATAGTCTCTCAATGGACTCCACCAAGAACAACTCAACTCAACGGAGTTTCAAAATAGAGAAATCAGACTCTATTGGATATGGTCTGATCCATGATAAGCTTCACAGACCTCTCTAATTTTTTTTGGAGACACTCATTGTTAACTTCAATTTATCTACTGAATAGGGTTTCCTCTAAAATCATTCTTACCACACCGTATGAGATATGGCACGATAAGAAACCAAGTCTGAGTCATCTCAGAATTTGGGGTTGTTCGGCTCATGTCAAAAGACAACAAGCGGACAAGTTAGAGTTTAGGTCCTTCAGAGCTCGATTCATAGGATATCCTAAAGAGTCATTAGGATACTATTTCTACATTCCAAAAGACCACAATATGATTGTGAGTCAACATGCCATCTTTCTTAAAAAATAGTTTATTGAAGATAGCGGCATTGGAAAGCAGATTAAGCTTGATGAGAAAGTCTCACAACGAGCTAAGGATCAATTGGAACCAAATTAGGTTGAGCCAATAAGAACACTACCTCCTCTACCTCGTAGATCGAAAAGAGTTTCCCATCCTTCTGAAAGATACTTAGGTATTATTTCAGAGGAAGTAGAGGAAATATTCCTCGTAGGCAATGGTGCTCATGGTGATGATTCCAAAATCTACAATGAGGCGATATCAGATATCGACTCCGAGAAATGGCAAAAGGCAATGCAGTCAAAAATTGACTCGATGCACTCCAACCAAGTCTGGACCTTGGTAGATCCACCAGAAGGTATAGTACTTATTGGGTGTAAATGGATCTTCAAGATAAAAATTGGTGTAGATGGAAATGTGGAGACATTTAAGGCTAGACTAGTGGCAAAAGCTTATAGTCAATGCGAAGGCATTGACTATCAAGATATCTTTTCCCCAGTGGCTATGCTAAAATCCATCCGCATATTGCTTGCCATTGCAGCCTATTTCGATTATAAAATATGGCAAATGGACGTAAAAATGGCATTCTTAAATGAATATCTTGAGGAAGATATCTATATGTAATAGCCGCTAGGTTTTACATCCAGTGATACCGATCACAATGTTTGCAAGCTGCAAAGGTCCATATATGGACTTAAGCAAGCATCTCAAAGCTGGAACACTCATTTCAATGATGTGATCAAAAAGTTTGGTTCCATAAAAAATGAAGAGGAACCATGTGTCTTCAAAAAGGTCAGTGGGAGCGCTGTTGTCTCCTCATATTGTACATAGATGACATCCTCCTTATTGGGAATGATATTCCCATGTTAACAATAGTCAAAATATGGTTGTCCAAGGAATTCTCCATGAAAGACCTAGGTGTAGCATCCTTTATTCTAAGAATTAAGGTCTATAAGGATAGACCGAATAGGATGCTAGGACTTTCACAGGAGATGTACATAGAGAAAGTACTAAAGAGGTTTAGTATGAAAAACTCTAAGAGGGGATTAATACCCTTCAGATATGGTATTCATCTTTTCAAGAAGATATGCCCTAGCATATCTGAGGAAATAGAACGCATGAGCAAGATCCCTTATGCTTCTACAATAGGGAGCCTCATGTATGCCAGGCTACGTACACGACCTGATATAGCCCATGCTATGAGTGTCACAAGCAGATATCAGTCAAATCCAGGTGAAGAACATTGGACTTCTATGAAATATATCCTTAAGTACTTGAGAAGAACTAAGGATATGATGTTGGTCTTTGGTAATAGAGAACTCCAAATCCAGGGATACACAGACTCGGATTTCATGTCCGATGTAGATGATCGAAAGTCGACATCTGGGAGTTTGTTTCTATGCAATGGTGGTGCTGTCACCTGGAAGAGTTTCAAGCAAACTGTGATAGCAGATTTCATCATGGAAGCAAAATATATCGCTATATCAGAGGCTGCAAAGGAAGCATTTTGGTATAAGAAGTTTGCCGCAAAAATCGAAGTAATGCCATCAGATGCCATTCCTCTATACAGCGACAACAATGGTCCCATAGCCCTTGCTAAGGAGTCGAGGTCTCACCAAAAATCCAAGCACATTGAGCGTCGATACCACCTTATCCGCAATTATCTTGAGAAGGGTTATGTTGAGGTCAAGAGAGTCGACTCCACAAATAATGTGGCAGACCCGCTTATAAAGCCATTGGGCAGCAGAAGATCGAAGCCCACCTTGAAAAGATGGGACTGAGCCAAAGAAGTTTATGCTCGATCAGAGGCCTTCACTTGGTCTGACTGGAGCTTGTTTAGGTCAGGAAAGGATTGTCTTATTTTGTAAGACAATACCTGACATTTTTGATCACCTGTATTTCTCGTCCCTTGACTTTGGTCAAAAGTTGACCTTTGACTGGTCAAATATTGACCATTAACACTTTGACTTCTATCCACATATCATGCACCTATTGGAGAGCTGATGGGGACTTATCTGCTTGCCAGAATCTGGCAAGAAGGAGGGTGCACGCCACCCTTGGCATGTGCCCAAGCTGGAGACACCTAGGAGTCCCTATTGGACTGAAACTCCATCTCCTTTTTGGATTCCAATTAGACTCCTCCTAACAACCAACTTTGATTGGTCTTAGGCACCATCTAAGGAGGAATCCAAGGGACTCTATTCCCACCAATCAGATTTAGATCTAATTTCACAAAGGATTGTGATTGGTTGGGAAGAAGAGGAGTTGGATCATGCATAGTCTATAAATAAGATCCTGCGCCCAACCCAAAGAGAATAGAAAAATCCCATGCCCCAAGGCTGGTTCTCTCCTCCTCCTCCATGCTAAGCCCATCTTCTCCCTTTCCTCTCCATGCCCAAAGTAGTTTGGGATCTTGGTTGGTGCAATCCAGACAAGAGAAAAGGCGACAGAATGCTAGAAGGCTGCACTACTGCAAAGGACAACTGCTGATCTTCGAAAGGTGTTTTGAAGATCCTCCAAATCAGATCCAGATCTAATTTTTGGAGATGTGATAGAGAAGAAGAGGATCTCCAGATCCAGCTCGAGTAGATATCGGTAGAGGCCAGGCACTTGCGTGGCTAGATCTAGAACCTTCCGCTGCTTACAGGATCATCAACGGATAATAGGATTACCCTACGTCAAGGTAAATTAAATTTGATTTAATTTATCTAAATTTAATTTTAATTATTAAAATAATAAAGATCAGATTTGAAACATCTCAAATTTGATCTAGATTAAAGAGAAAAATTTTTGAAATATATCTCTTGATCCGATCAGATCTAAATGAACCTAGTCCGGGAAATCAGGATTCCCCTTCATCATCACCATGAATCCCATTACCTACGAGGAATATTTTCTCTACTTTCTCTAAAATAGTACCTAAGTACCTCTTAGGGGGATGGAAAACTCTTTCTGATCTACGAGGTGGAGGTAGTGATTGTATTGGCTCAACCTGATTTGGTTCCATAGGATCCTTAGCTTGTTGCTCTTGTGAGACTTTCTCCTCGAGCTTGATCTATTTTCCAATGCTGCCATCTTGAATAAACTATTTTTTAAAAAAATGGCATGTCGACTAATAATCACATTATGGTCTTCTAGAATATAGAAATAATATCCTAATGACTCTTTAGGATATCCTATGAATCGAGCTCTAAAGGATCTATAGTCTAACTTATCCGCTTGTTGTCTTTTGACATGAGCTAGACAATCCCAAATTCTAAGATGACTCAGACTTGGTTTCTTATCATGCCATATCTCATACGGTGTGGTTGGAATGATTTTAGAGGAAACCCTATTTAGTAAATATATAGTAGTTAACAGACTATATTCCTAAAGAAAATCAGGAAGGTCTGTGAAGCTCATCATGGATTGAACCATATCCAATAGGTTTCGATTCATCCATTCTGAAACTCCATTGAGTTGAGGTGTTTTAGGTGGAGTCCATTGAGAGACTATGACATTTTGCTTTAGATAGTCCAAAAATTTCTGACTAAGATATTCACCTTCTTGATCTGATCGAAGAATCTTAATGTATTTTTCAATTTACTTTTCGACTTCATGTCTGAATTCCTTGAACTTTTCAAAGGTGTCAGACTTGTGTCTCATAAGATGCACATATCCATACCAAGATAAATCATCGATAAAGATTATAAAGTAGTCAAAGTTACCTCTAATTGGCACATCAAATGGGCCGCACACATTAATATGTACTAGGGCAAGTAGTTCCGTGGCCCTTTCCCCATGTTCTACAAAAGGGAGCTTAGTCATTTTGCCATGCAGATATGATTCACAAATTGGATATGACTTAAAAGTCAACGGACTCAATAGCCCAGTTTTCTTCTATTTGTTAATCCTATCTTCTGCTATATGACCTAGCCTTAGGTGCCATAGATACCTATTGTTTGGACTATCCCTAGGTCATTTTGATCTTATGGCATTCATATTTTGCTCGATGTTAAAAATAGATACATCAATATGGAACTGGTAGAGATTGTTAATGAAGAAACCACTTGCAATTTTATTTCTTTCATAAAAAATATTATAATGGTCCTTAAAAAAACTAATTACATAGCCTTCTTGTGCTAAACATGAAACATAAATCAAATTCTTGCTTGCAGCAGGCACATAATAATAATCCCTAAGTACTAAATCTAAGCCAGATGATAGTCAAAAAGGGTAGGTTTCCACGGCCATAGTAGCAACTCTTGCTCTATTTTTTATGTATAGGATCATCTCACTATCCCTCAGCCTCCTACTATCCTCAAGATCCTGCATGAAAGTGCACAAATGAGCACTAAAGCTAGAGTCAAGCATCCAACTAGATGTAGAAAAAACTATAAGGTTAGATTCAATAACGAGCATACCTCCTGAAGGACCTATCTCATTCTTATTCTTCAGGGTGGTCAGGTATGTAGGACAGTTTTGCTTTCAGTGGCCATCAGTATTATAATAAAAATACTTTTCTTTGTCAGCGGCTTTCTTCTTTAACTCTGCCTTTCTTTTCTTTCAACCTTCCACCTTCTGCATTTTCACAGACTTTTTCTTCTTTCCAAAAAAATTTCTTTTGAAAGAAGTTCATTCCATAGCAAGTACTAAGCCTTTAGAACCTTTCATAGAAAGTTTAGCAGTAACCAGCATATTCATAAGCTCGGCTAGAGTATTCTGATATTTATGCATATGGTAGTTCATGATGAACTACCCATATGCATCAGTCAAGGATTGCAGAATTATATCATTCTGCAGATTCTGATCTAACTTCATTCGAAGCTTCTCAAGCTCTTCCAAGTCCTTGATCATCATCAGATAATGATCTTGGACTGATTGCCCATCACGCATTTTAGCCTTAAACAATCATTTAGTGATCTGATATTTGACTATGCGACTCTGTTCACCAAATAATTCTTATAGATGAGCCAACATTTGGCAGACAGTTCTGATATCTTCATGTTGACATTGAAGCTCATCAGACATCAAGTCCAATATGTAGTATCTGGCCTTATTATCTTCATTCATCCATTTGTCAAGAGACGCTCTTTGTTCAGCGGACAGACGAGCTGGTAAGATGGAGGGATCTTGGTCCAATACATGAGTCATCTTCTCAAAATTCAAAATAATTTTGAAGTTTTGGAGCCAATTCTTGTAATTGAATTTGGTCAGTCTATGGGTGTTCAGGATATGGGCTAGTGGGTTGAACGTAGACATTTTTCTTTTTCCTATATAGAGTTAAAATTTTTAGTTAGATTTTATAATTAAGACTTCATCAATTTATTTAGGGGTTTGATTTTTAAACAAATTAGCTCTCACTATTTTCTCAAATCCTTATACTTTCTTTGTAGAGATGCGAAAATCTCCATGATTATTGATTTCTAGTGGGTGGTGCAGTCCCACAAACTGACTCATCATCTCACCTAATAGTTATTGATGATGGGTTAGCCAATGAGTGAACAACTCTTGTTCAATGATTTTTAATCATGGTGCACCTAGACTTGGTCTCTAATTCATGAATCTCACCGTGTCTAGAATATTGATCCACTCCTTAGTTAAGTCAGACCCACCATTTGCACAGATTGAATTTCTAATTGGATCTCTCACCATTTCTAGAATATTGAGCCCAATCCATCCTCCAGCTCGTAGCATCCAATGCCTAATAGACATGGTTGCATCTTTTCGATGCAACTGAACCACTATGATCAGTCGAGAACAATCAACCCCAAGAAGGGCTACAATGGTGGAAGACCTTAGACTTAATCTTCTCTTAGGGAGATTTGATTTTGGTCTCTTTATACTTGACTTGAGATAGCCATAATGATTGTGACTAACCTAGTGGCATGGGTTAGCTTAGATTGTTAGCCACCTTAGATTAGGACTGAGCTGATAAATATGTCCAAATAAGTGAGATCGGTGGAAGGGATATGCCATTAACTCAACAAGAATGTATTCGAGTCGAGTAGCCCTAAATTAAATATTAGTCGATCGTATCTGCCAAACTTACCTTAGACACTAAATTATTGAGCCAGAACCATTTAGGTTAGCCTATAATCCAAACTCTAATCATTGAGCCTAATTAGGTCTTACCTTGATCGATCACTCATGTGACTCGACCTTGATCCAGACTTAATCCTATTAGACCGGTCAATTTAAGCACTCTTGATCCCATCTAACCAATTTTTGATTCGATTTGATCAACTGCTAGACCTAATTGTGCTACCTAAGTCCGAACTCAATTTTATGAATATGTCTTAGATCTGAAAATTCTTAATTTTAGATCTAATATATTTCATAATCTTAATTCTTAATTAAGTTTAGGATTCATAAACAAAACATGTATATAAAATTCTAGAATTTTAGGATCTAAGATTTTGCAGAAAATAAATTTTTGATTTCTGATTAAGGATGAATGCGCAGCACCCCTACACATCATAAGAATATCCCATCAAATGGAAGGAGAGAGTCTTTAAACTCTACTTCGTTCTTATGATCGGACGGTCAAGGGGGACGCCTTAATCAGAAACATGATAAATTTACAAAACTAGTTAGATCTACATCATATATCACATATATAAAAATTGATCTAACTAAAAACATATTTTGCATACATCTCATGTATCATATCATGCATATTTTCTGATCTAAATTATCTCATAAACATCTAAAAAGTAAGAATTAAATTTGATCATATCAAATTAAATTTATTGTAGATAATTTTATTGAATTATTCTATAACTAGTCTAAACATGCATCTATCATATCTCATATGAATAAATTAAATAAATTTATTTTTTACTTTTTAGATCTAATTATAATATTTATAATATTATAAAATAATAAATAAATAGATTTAAAAATTATAATTAATCAAATTAAAATTATGATCATGTTGGACTATACATAGAACAATTCTATTCCTAGTCTAGTCATGCATCTCATACATCTTAGTCTAGATTTATTTAATTTTTATTTTTTTTATTTTAGATCTAATCATATCTCATGTGACATCTAAAATCATCAATTATTAGATTCAAAAAAATTAAAATTAGATCTAATAAATTTTGGAACCTGGTTGTGATACCAATTGAAGGAAAAAATCTTGTTTTTCGATGTAGGTTCGTTCAAATCTGATTGGATCAAGAGCAATATTTCAAACAATTTTCTCTAAGATCCCAATCAGATCTAAGATTCTTCAGATTCAATCTTATTGATCTAATAAAATAAAATAAAATAAAAAATTAAATTAAATTAAATCTAATTTTATTGTACCTTTATTTTGGGTAATCTAATTATCCTATGATGATCCCGATGTTTGCCCGAGGTTCTAGATGTAGCCATGCAAGTGCCTGACCTTTACCAGTATCCACTGGGGCAGCATCTGAAGATATTCTTCTTCTCAATCTAACCTCTAAAATTTAAATCTAGATCTGATCTTGAAGGTCTTCAAAAACTCTTTTGAAGATTAATTGTTGTCTTTTGCAGCAGTGCTGCCTTCTTCCTTTCCTGTCGCCTTTCACTTGCTTGGATCGCACCTAACTCATGCCCAAAGTCTCTTAGGCATGGAGAGGAGAGAGAGGACCTAAGGATGGCATGGAGAGGGAGGGAGAGGGGCTATATGGCATGGGCTAAAGCAAAAGCTCTCAATTTTAGGCACAGATAGGGTTTATATAGACCCTACTGCGCCATGTGGTGCCACATCATCCCGATCAATCACGATCCTTTATTCAATTAGATTTAAATTTGATTAGTGGGATGATATCATCTGATCCAATCAGATTAGAGTCCCTCATGAACCTCCTTAGGTGGCGCCAAGATTGGTCAAATAGGACTCTTTGGCGCCACAGCATTTAAATTCATGAAGCAACCTGGAGTCCCATTTATATGGGACTCCATGCGCTATCCTCATGGGGAGCACGCCTCCTTAGGCATGCAACCCTTGCCTGTCTACTTTTTAGTAGGAGGACAAGATCCAAGATTCTCTCCTTTGGGTGCATGACACATGGGTAGATGTCTAGGTGTCAAAAGTCAATATTTGACCAAAGTCCAAAGACAAGATTTAGCAGGTGATGAAAAATGGTAGATGCTGTCTTAAATTTATTTCATAAATTAAGATAATTCTTTTCTAACTTAGACAAGCTCTAGTTAGACCAAATAAAGATTCCTGAGTGAGCTCAAACATATTTGGCTCAGTCGAGATAAGTTTTAATGATTGTTTAAAAGAGAACATTAGGCTCAATCGTGTGCTAGCATGATTTTTTTGAACCTAATTGAATCTTATTCAAATCAATTGAATTGGGTTTGTCCAATTAATGATATCCAAATCCAAACTCTTATTTGTGTTATCCAGTTAGATTTAGTTCCATATAATAATAGGATATGTTGTGATTTCTATCATTGACGTCATAGAAACTGAAGGGAAATCCATATTTCCCGGTCGAGGTTCGTTCAGATCTGATCAGATCAAGAGATATATTTCAAAAATTTTTCTCTTGATCTCAATCAGATCTTGATATGTTTCAGATCTGATTCTTATTATTTTAATAAAATAAAATTAAAAGATAAATTAAATCAAATTTAATTTACCTGATCTGGGTAATCCTATTACCCTGTTGATGATCCTGTTTGCAGCGGAAGGTTCTGGATCTTAGCCACGCAAACGCCTGGCCTCTACCGGTATCCACTCGGGTTGGATCTGGAGATCCTCTTCTTCTCTATCACACCTCCAAAAATTAGATCTGGATCTGATCTGGAGGATCTTCAAAACTCTTTTGAAGATGAGCAGTCGTCCTTTGCAGCAGCGCAGCCTTCTTGCTTTTGATCGCCTTTCTTTGATCTGAATCGCACCAACCAAGGTCCAAAACTCCTTTTGGACGTGGAGAGCAAGGGGAGAAGAGACTATGGCATGGAGAAGGAGGGGAGAGGCAGCCTTGGGGCGTGGGGAAACTATGATCTCATCATATCTCTGTTGTTGTTACAATCTGAGTTGGGTACAGGGTCTTATTTATAGACTAGCTGTGATCCAACTCCTCTTCTTCCCAACCAATCACAACCCTTTGTGAAATCAGATCTAAATCTGATTGGTGGGAATAGAGACCCCTGGATTCCTCCTTAGAGGGTGCCTAAGACCAGTCAAAGTTGGTTCTTAGAAGAACTCTAATTGGAATCCAAAAAGGAGATGGAGTCCTTGTCCAACAAGGACTCCTAGGCGCCTCCAACTTGGGCACACGCCTAGGGTGGCGTGCGCCCTTCTCCTTGCCAGGTTCTGGCAGGGGGACAGGCCCCCACCAGCTCTCCAATAGGTGCATGACATGTGGTCAAAAGTCAAAGTGTCAATGGTCAACGTTTGACCAGTCAAAGGTAGACTTTTGACCAAAGTCAAAGAACAAGAAATGGCAGGTGACCAAAAATGGCAGGTAATGTCTTACAAATAAGACAACCTTTTCTGACTTGGACAACCTCCAGTCAGACCATATGAAGGCCTCTGATTTGAGCACAAACTCCTTTGGCTCAGATCAGGACAACTTATTTATGATAGTAAAAGAAGAACGTTAGGTTCAATCGAGTGCTAGCACGATTTTCCTTGAACCTAATTGAATCTCATTCAGATCAATTGAACTAGATCAGTTCAATTGATGATCACCAGATTCAAACCCTTGTTTGTGTGACCCAGTTAGGTTCAGTTCTGTATGGTAATGGGATATGTCATGATCTCTATCATCGACATCATCGAAACTCCTTTCGATGGATCAGAACTCTTCTGATTCGAACAGCTAGAATGATCGATCATCTAAATCATTCTAATTGCTCCCAAAATCCACCAGTGACACCTAGCAGTATATGGTGGCAACCCATCAGAGCTGAATGCGAACCTCTTGGTGCAGCTACCTGTGTGATTAAGTTCTTCTATCTTGAGCCCCGATCAGATTAGGGTTAAGGTGAACTCGTCAAACCCTAGTCTCTGTCATATGATGTAATCATTCGATTCGAGTCCAATGTGAAAATCTAAATAGAAACTCTTTCTATTATTTCACTCTACCATGGCCATGGATTTCTGGACTTGATTCTCATGATCATCATAGGGCTACTCCTCTACCACCGAGGTAGATAGATTCCATCTTGATGCAATCCAGTTCCTACAATGAACATGTCTATAGCCAACATACACCTCAGGGTTCCATATGGCTAGGAGACCGAGTAATGGTGTAGTCAAACTATAACACCCTCAAGGTGAACTGCCGATGCATCTCAGGTCAAAGAACCAGACACACTACTGCAGCATCGAGTCAGTCATTGACGAGAAGGTAGACTCCCTAATGACTACTCGAGGTGGTCACGCTCAGTGCCCTCGTTCTCTAACGAGTACCTGTACTCTCGCTCCGGTGTCTCCACACCGTAGACTCAAGACTCATCTACTAAAGAGAAGCGATTGTACACCAACCTTCCGGATCAATCACCATCCTCGTGATGATCCTATGGTCGGGAGCAATTTATGAGTTAATAATGATTATTCATGTCTTAAATTTTCAACTCTTGAAAATATGAATTATCATTACCATTAACTCAAAGGATGTATCACAGACACTAAATACACATATGTGATAGAAAATAACCCATTTTATTGATTATTAGTCAAAATTATAATTTTGCCCCTAGAAGTGTATTACAAGTGTCAGCCAATTCTGGCTTCTAGGGCACATATATCTAACAATCTCCCACTTGTCCTAAAGCCAATTGGCTACAAGTCTAAGTCCCATCTTCTCAAGGTGGGCTTCGATCTTCTGCTGGCCCAACGGCTTTGTAAGTGGGTCTGCCACATTATCTGCGGAGTTGACTCTCTTGACCTCGACGTAACCCTTTCTCGAAGGTAATCGCGGATGAGGTGGTATCGCCGCTCAATATGCTTGGATTTCTGGTGAGACCTCGGCTCCTTAGCAAGGGCTATGGCGCCATTGTTGTCGCAGTATAGAGGAATGGCATCTGATGGCATTACTCCAATTTCTGCAGCAAACTTCTTGTACCAGAATGCTTCCTTTGCAGCCTCTGATGCAGCGATATATTCTGCTTCCATGGTGGAATCTGCTATCACAGTTTGCTTGGAACTCTTCCAGCTGACAGCTCCACCATTGCACACAAACAGACTCCCAGATGTCGACTTTCGATCATCTATATCGGACATGAAGTCCGAGTCTGTGTATCCCTGGACTTGGAGTTCTCCGTTACCAAAGACCAACATCATATCCTTAGTTCTTCTCAAGTACTTAAGGATACATTTCACAGAAGTCCAGTGTTCTTCACCTGGATTTGACTGATATCTGCTTGTGACACTCACAGCATGGGCTATATCAGGTCGTGTACATAGCATGGCATACATGAGGCTCCCTATTGCAGAAGCATAAGGGATCTTGCTCATGCGTTCTATTTCCTCAGGTGTGCTGGGGCACATCTTCTTGGAAAGATGAATACCATGTCTGAAGGGTATTAATCCCCTCTTAGGTTTTCCATACTAAACTCTTTAGTAATGTACTCTTCTGTGAAAGTCTAGCATCCTATTCGGTCTATCCCTATAGACCTTAATTCCTAGAATAAAGGATGTCACCTAGGTTTTCATGAGAATTCACAACCACATGACTGATGTCAACATGGAATATCATTCCCAATAAGGAGGATGTCATCCCAAATACGAGGAAGACAACAGCGCTCCCACTGACTGAGATGACCAAACTTTTTGATCACATCATTGAAACTTGCTCCGAGATTTCTTAAGTCCATATATGGACCTTTGCCTTGCAAACCTTGTGATCTCATATGTGAAACCTAGGTGTTCCATATAGATATCTTCCTCAAGATAGGAACGGTTTTAGAGGGAACCCTATTCAGTAGATAGATTGAAGTTAACAATGAGTGTCCCCAAAGAAAATCAGGGAGGTCTGTGAAGCTCATCATGGATCGAACCATATCTAATAGAGTCCGATTTCTCCATTCTGAAACCCCGTTGAGTTGAGGTGTTCCTGGTGGAGTCCATTGAGAGACTATGCCATTATCCTTGAGATAGTCTAGGAATTCCCTGCTAAGGTATTCACCTCCTCGATCTGATCGAAGAACCTTAATGGGTTTTCCTGTTTGTTTTTCTACTTCATGTCTGAATTCTTTGAACTTTTCAAAGGCTTCAGACTTGTGTCTCATAAGATACACATACCCATACCTAGACAGATCATCGGTAAAGGTAATGAAGTAGACAAAATTGCCTCTAGCCGGCACATCAAATGGGCCGCACACATCAGTATGTACTAGGGCAAGGAGATCTGTGGCCCTCTCCCCATGTCCAACAAAAGGGAGTTTAGTCATTTTGCCTTGAAGACAGGATTCACAAGTTGGATATGACTCAGAAGTCAATGGACTCAATAGCCCATTTTTCTCCAATTTGTTGATCCTATCTTCTGCTATATGACCTAATCTCAGGTGCCATAGATATCTGTCGTTTGGACTATCCCTAGGTCGTTTGGCATTCACGTTTTGCTCGATAGTTAGAACAGGTACATCAATATGTAGCTGATAAAGACCATTAATAAGGAAACCATTTGCAATTTTATTTCTTTCATAAAGAATGTTACAATGGTCCTTAAAGAAGGTGATCACATAACCTTCTTGTGCTAAGCATGAAACAGAAATCAAATTCCTGCTAGGCTGCAGGCACAAAATAACAGTCTTTCAAAACTAAGTCTAAACCAGATGGTAATCGCAAGAGGGTATGTTCCCACGGCTACTGCAGCAACTCTTGCTCCATTACCAATGCGTAGGATCATGTCTCCATCCCTCAGCCTCCTGCTATCCTCAAGACCCTGCATAGAAGTGCACAGATGAGCACTAGAACCAGAGTCAAGCACCCAACTGGATGCAGAAGAAACCGTAAGGTTAGACTCAATAACGAGCATACCTCCAGAAGGACCTTCCTTCTTGTTCTTCAGGGTGGCCAGGTAAGTAGGGCAGTTCCGCTTCCAATGGCCGTCGCTGTTGCAATGGAAACACTTTCCTTTGCCATCGGCCTTTTTCTTCGATTCTGCCTTCTTCTTCTTTGATCCTTCCACCTTTTGCTTTTTCACAGACTTCTTTTTCTTTCCATAAGACTTTCTTTTGGAAGAAGTCCGTTCCATAGCAAGAACTGAGCCTTTAGAACCTTTCATAGAAAGCTCAGCGGTAACCAGCATATTCATTAACTCGGCCAAGGAATTCTGAAGTTTATGCATGTGGTAATTCATGATGAATTGCCCATATGCATCAGTCAAGGATTGCAGAATGATATCGTTCTGCAGGTCCAAGTCCAACTTCACACCGAGCTTCTCAAGCTCTTCCATGTCCTTGATCATTGTCAGACAGTGATCTTGGACTGACTGCCCATCACGCATCTTAGCCTTAAAAAGTCATTTTGTGACTTGATATTTGGCTGCGCGACTCTGTTCACCAAACATCTCCTGCAGGTGAGCCAACATTTGGCGAGCAGTCCCGATATCCTCATGTTGGCGCTGGAGCTCATCAGACATCGAGCCCAACATGTAATATCTGGCCTTATTATCTTCGTCAATCCATTTTTCCAGAGACGCTCTCTGTTCAACAGATGGACGGGCTGGTAATGTGGGAGGGTCCTGGTCCAAAACATGGGTTAACTTCTCGAAACCCAAAATAATTTTGTAGTTCCTGAGCCAATCTTTATAATTGGGTCCAGTCAGTCTATGTGTGTCCAGGATACGTGCCAATGGGTTGGACGCAGACATATTCCTGTAGAGAGTCAAAGATTCTAGTTAGATACTGTAATTTTGACTTGACCAATTTATTTAGGGATTTTATTTTTAAACAAATTAGCTCCCACTATTTTCTCGGATCCCTACACTCCCTCTGTAGAGATGCGAAAATCTCCACGATTAATGATTTCTAGTGGGTGGTGCGGTCTCACCAACTGACTCATCACCTCACCTAACAGTTATTGGTGATGGGTTAGCCAATGAGTGAACAACTCTTGTTCAATGATTCTCTAATCATGGTGCACCCAAACTTGGTCTCTAATTCATGAATCTCACCGTATCCGAAATATTGATCCACTCCTTAGTTAAGTCAGACCCACCATTTGCATAGACTGGGTTCCTAATTGAGTCTCTCACCGTATCCAGAATATTGAGCCCAACTCATCCTCCAGCCCATAGCATCCAATGCCTAATAGACATGGTTGCATCTTCCCGGTGCAACTGAGCCACTGTATCCAGCCGAGAACAATCAACCCCGGGAAGGGCCCGCACATCTACAATGGTGGAAGACCTCAGACTTAATCTTTTCTTAGGGAGAATTGATTCAGGTCTCATTAAACTAGACTTGGCTTAGTCATAACAATTATGACTAACCTAGTGGCATGGGTTAGCTCGGATTATTGACCACCTCAGATCAGAACTGTGTCAACAGATATGGCCAGGTAAGTGAGACCGGTGGAAGGAATATGCCATTAACTCGTACAAGAACGCATTCAGGTCGAGTAGCTTCCAATTAAAAACCAGTCGGTCGTCTGTGCCAAACTTACCTTAGACACCAAATTGTTGAGTCAGAACCAATTGGGTTAGCCTACAATCCAGACTCTAACCTCTGAGCCTAATTAGGTCTTGCTTGATCGTGACTCGATCTTGACCCAGACTTAATCCTATTAGGCTGGTCAATTTAAGCATTGTTGATCCCATCTAACCAACTCTTGATTCGGTTTGATCAACCGCTTAGACCTAATTGAGCTACCCAAGCCCGAACCCAGTATTATGAATATGTCTTAGATCTGAAATTCTCAATTTTAGACCTAATTAATATTCCATAAACTTAATTCTTAATTAAGTAGGGTTCATAAACAAAATATGCACAATAAATCCTAGGGTTTCAGGATCTAGGGTTTTGCAGAAAGTAAGTTTTGGGTTTCTGATTAAGGACGAACACGCAGCACCCCTACACATCATAAGAACACCCCATCGAATGGGAAGAGAGGGCCTTTAAACCCTTCTTCGTTCTTATGACCGGACGGCCAAGAGGAACGCCTTAATCAGGAACATTCAATACTACAAAACAATATCAGATCTATATCATATATCTCATATATAAAGTAGATCTAATCATGGCATATTTTGCATACATCTCATGTATCAAATCATGCATATTTTCAGATCTAAATTATCTCATAATAATCTAAAAAATTAGATTTAAATTGATCTAATCAAAATAAATTCTAATCTAGACAATTATGTAGAACTATTCTACAACTAGTCTAGACATGCATCAATCATATCTCATATGATATTCAAAAATTAAATAATTTTTATTTGCTATTTTTTAGATGTTATTATAACACTTATAATATCAAAAAATAGTAAATAAAAAGATCTAAAACATGATTTAATCAGATTAAATCAAAAATATGCAAGAATATTCTATAGAACTATTCTATTCTAGAACTAGTCATGCATATCTTCTAATCTTAGATCCAAATTATTTAATTTTAATTTTTTCTGATTTCAGATCTGATCACATCTCATGTGACATCTGAAAATCAATTATTTTCTAATTAAAATAAATTTAAAATCAGATCTAAACAATTTAGAACCATGGCTCTGATACCAGTTGAAGGGAAATCCTGATTTCCCGGTCCAGGTTCGTTCAGATCTGATCAGATCAAGAGATATATTTCAAAAATTTTTCTCTTGATCCCAATCAGATCTTGATATGTTTCAGATCTGATTCTTATTATTTTAATAAAATAAAATTAAAAGATAAATTAAATCAAATTTAATTTACCTGATCTGGGTAATCCTATTACCCTGTTGATGATCCTGTTTGCAGCGGAAGGTTCTGGATCTTAGCCACGCAAGCGCCTGGCCTCTACCGGTATCCACTCGGGTTGGATCTGGAGATCCTCTTCTTCTCTATCACACCTCCAAAAATCAGATCTGGATCTGATCTGGAGGATCTTCAAAACTCTTTTGAAGATGAGCAGTCGTCCTTTGCAGCAGCGCAGCCTTCTTGCTTTTGATCGCCTTTCTTTGATCTGAATCGCACCAACCAAGGTCCAAAACTCCTTTTGGACGTGGAGAGCAAGGGGAGAAGAGACTATGGCATGGAGAAGGAGGGGAGAGGCAGCCTTGGGGCATGGGGAAACTATGATCTCATCATATCTCTTAAATCTGAGTTGGGTACAGGGTCTTATTTATAGACTAGCTGTGATCCAACTCCTCTTCTTCCCAACCAATCACAACCCTTTGTGAAATCAGATCTAAATCTGATTGGTGGGAATAGAGACCCCTGGATTCCTCCTTAGAGGGCGCCTAAGACCAGTCAAAGTTGGTTCTTAGAAGAACTCTAATTGGAATCCAAAAAGGAGATGGAGTCCTTGTCCAACAAGGACTCCTAGGCGCCTCCAACTTGGGCACACGCCTAGGGTGGCGTGCGCCCTTCTCCTTGCCAGGTTCTGGCAGGGGGACAGGCCCCCACCAGCTCTCCAATAGGTGCATGACATGTGGTCAAAAGTCAAAGTGTCAATGGTCAACGTTTGACCAGTCAAAGGTAGACTTTTGACCAAAGTCAAAGAACAAGAAATGGCAGGTGACCAAAAATGGCAGGTAATGTCTTACAAATAAGACAACCTTTTCTGACTTGGACAACCTCCAGTCAGACCATATGAAGGCCTCTGTTTGAGCACAAACTCCTTTGGCTCAGACAGGACAACTTATTTATGATAGCAAAAGAAGAACGTTAGGTTCAATCGAGTGCTAGCACGATTTCCTTGAACCTAATTGAATCTCATTCAGATCAATTGAACTAGATCAGTTCAATTGATGATCACCAGATTCAAACCCTTGTTTGTGTGACCCAGTTAGGTTCAGTTCTGTATGGTAATGGGATATGTCATGATCTCTATCATCGACATCATCGAAACTCCTTTCGATGGATCAGAACTCTTCTGATTCGAACAGCTAGAATGATCGATCATCTAAATCATTCTAATTGCTCCCAAAATCCACCAGTGACACCTAGCAGTATATGGTGGCAACCCATCAGAGCTGAATGCGAACCTCTTGGTGCAGCTACCTGTGTGATTCAGTTCTTCTATCTTGAGCCCCGATCAGATTAGGGTTAAGGTGAACTCGTCAAACCCTAGTCTCTGTCATATGATGTAATCATTCGATTCGAGTCCAATGTGAAAATCTAAATAGAAACTCTTTCTATTATTTCACTCTACCATGGCCATGGATTTCTGGACTTGATTCTCATGATCATCATAGGGCTACTCCTCTACCACCGAGGTAGATAGATTCCATCTTGATGCAATCCAGTTCCTACAATGAACATGTCATAGCCAACATACACCTCAGGGTTCCATATGGCTAGGAGACCGAGTAATGGTGTAGTCAAACTATAACACCCTCAAGGTGAACTGCCGATGCATCTCAGGTCAAAGAACCAGACACACTACTGCAGCATCGAGTCAGTCATTGACGAGAAGGTAGACTCCCTAATGACTACTCGAGGTGGTCACGCTCAGTGCCCTCGTTCTCTAACGAGTACCTGTACTCTCGCTCCGGTGTCTCCACACCGTAGACTCAAGACTCATCTACTAAAGAGAAGCGATTGTACACCAACCTTCCGGATCAATCACCATCCTCGTGATGATCCTATGGTCGGGAGCAATTTATGAGTTAATAATGATTATTCATGTCTTAAATTTTCAACTCTTGAAAATATGAATTATCATTACCATTAACTCAAAGGATGTATCACAGACACTAAATACACATATGTGATAGAAAATAACCCATTTATTTCTTTTAGTCAAAATTACAATTTTGCCCCTAGAAGTGTATTACAAGTGTCAGCCAATTCTGGCTTCTAGGGCACATATATCTAACATATGGATTTTATTCAGGGATGATCGATCATCTAAATCATTCTAATTGCTTCCAAAATCCATCAGTGAGACCTAGCAGCATATGGTGGCAACCCATCAGAACTGAAAATGAACCTCTTAGTGTAGTTACTTGTGTGATTAAGTTCTTCTATCTTAAGCTCCAATCAGATTAGGGTTTAGGTGATCTCGTCAAATCCTAATATCCATCATATGAATTAATCATTTGATTTAAGTCCAATGTGAAAATCCTAATAGAAACTCTTTCTATTATTTCACTCTACCATGGCAATGGACTTATGGACTTGATTCTCATGATCATCATAGGGCTGCTCCTCATCTACCGAGGTAGATAGATTTCCTATTGGTGCAATCCAATTTCTACAATGAACATGCTACAGCCAATATACACCTCAAAATTTTGAATGGCTAGAAGATCGAGTTATGGTATAGTTAAACTATAACACCCTCAAGATGAACTGCCAATGCACCTTAGGTCAAAGAACCAAACACACCACTACAGCTTCGAGTCAATCATCGACGAGAAGGTAGACTTCCTCATGACTGCTCGAGATGGTCACGCTCAGTGCCCTCATTCTCTAACGAGTACCTGTACTCTCACTTTAATATCTCTACACCATAGACTCAAGACTCATCTATCAAAAAGAAGCAATCGTACACCAACCTTCTGGATCAATCACCATCCTCATGATGATCCTACAGTCGGAAGCATTTTATGAGTTAATAATGAAAATTTATATCTTAAATTTTTAATTCTTGAAAATATGAACTATCATTACCATTAACTCAAGGGATGTATCATAAGAACTTTCAAATATACACTATGATAGAAAATAATTTATTTTATTATTTATAGTTAAAATTATAATTTTACCCTTAGAAGTGTATTATAAGTGTCAGCTAATCTGGCTTCTAGGGCACACCTATCTAACATTAAATCCATTGGACGTAAGTGGGTCTTCAAAAGAAAGAGAGGTGTAGATGGAAGGGTGGAGACCTATAAAGCTCCTCTGATTGCCAAGAGATATCATCAACATTATGGTATTGACTATGATGAGACGTTATCCCCTATGACAATGCATAAATCCATTCAGATAATGCTTGTGATAGCTATCCATCTGGATTATGAGATCTAGTAGATGGATGTGAAGAGAGCTTTCCTGAATGAAGAGCTGACCAAAGTGGTATATATGATACAACTTAAGAGGTTCACATCCATAGATAAGTCCAAGGTGTGCAAGCTTCAGAGATCCATTTATGGATTGAAGCAGGCATCTCAGGGTTGGAACATGCATTTTGATATGATGATCAAAATGTATGCTTTGTAAAAAATGGAGAAGAGCCCTGCATTTATACATGGATAAATGATCCAGTAGTGGTATTCCTTATCTTGTACATGGATGACATTCTCTTAATCAGCAATGACATCCTCGCACTATAGGAAATAAAAGTTTGATTGTTGTCTCAATTCTCCATGAAGGACTTGGGTGAAGCATCCTACATCCTAGGGATGAAGATCTATAAAAATAGATCTAAAAGAATGCTTGGATTATACTGGTCCATGTACATAGATATTATGCTAAAGAGGTTCAGCATGAAGAATTCCGAAAAGGGCTATCTTCCGATAGGCCATGAAATTTCTCCCTCTAAAAAGGATTGTCCGACAACTTCTGAAGAAAGAGAGCATTTGAGTAAAGTCCCATATGCTTCGATAGTGGAATCTATCATGTATGCTATGATATGTACGAGACCAAACATGGTATACTCACTAGGAGTAGTGAGTAGATACCAGTTTGATCCTGAAGAAAACCACTAGGAAATGGTTAAAGCCATCCTTAAGTTTTTGAGAAATACTAAGTATTTCTCAAACCAAATCAAACTAGAAATAAATCAACCGAATTAAATTAAGTCCTAACCTAATTAAGAACTTAATTAAATTGGATTAAATTAGATTTAATTTTAATTTAATTTTTCAATCAAATTAGAAAATTAGGTTGACCCAAGTCCTAGTTGAACTAAGACTAGTTCTTTCTTGCACTTGACTTATCCAATAAATCAATTGGACTTGATCTAATCAAGTCCAAACTAAATTTAATTAAATCATATTTAATTAAACTTAATCTCAACTCTTTGGTTTAATCAAATTAAATCAATTAGTAATCGAATTGCTAATCAATCCTTTTACAACATTTGCACTAGGTTAAACATCAATCGTATTGATCGTTTAACCTTAGAATGATTCATAATCATTGATCAACCATCCGATTGGATCATGACTCTAATGTGTGTGACCCTATAGATCTAAATCTAAGTCGATAGCATTGAAATAAATTTCTATACTAGTTGAAGTGACCATCTAGTAATGGTATCCGATGGTCGGATAGGTCAAATGTGTAGAACAACATCCTTAGAACCCATGTGGATATAGTTTCTATATTGTTCATCCTCTTGACCAAAATGCTCGTAGGATACCTCTGAGTTCAACTGTCAACCCTGATTAGGCTGTCCACATTGTATTTCAAACTACCAAATCCATCTCGTGGATTATCCTAACCAAGGTTTTGCTATATTGAATACAGTAATACATTCTTCTTCAACTCTTGGAGTGGTCAATCTCATCTTGATAACACACTGACTTTGCAAGTACTTGACTGTGCCTAAAATTTCATCTTGATCTCATACCAACTTCATAAGTACTTGACTGTGCCCAGATCTAACTCACCATAAACCAACCATTGGTGCTTAGTATTTCTCAAATACTTAAGGACAGCTTTAACCACTTTCTAGTGATTTTCTTTAGGATCAGATTGGTATCTACTCACTACTCCTAGTGAGTATGCCATATCTCATCTCGTATATGTCATGACGTACATGATAGATTCCACTACTGAAGCATATGAAACTCTACTCATACGCTCCTTCTCTTCAGAAGTTATTGGTCAATCTTTCTTAGAAAAAGAAATTTCATGGCCTATCGGGAGATAGCTCTTTTTGGAATTCTTCATGCTGAACCTCTTCATCACAGTATCTATGTGTGTGGATTGGGATATCCCAAGCATTCTCTTCGATCTATCTATATAGATATTCATCTCTAAGATATATGATGCTTCACCCAAGTCCTTTATGGAGAACTGAGATGACAACCAAACTTTTATTCCCTACAGTACAGGAATGTCATTTCCGATTAAAAGAATGTCATCCATATATAATACAAGAAATATCATTGCTGGACCATTTGTCCATTTATAAATATAGGGCTCTTCTCCATTCTTAATAAAGTCATACGTTTTGATCACTTTATTAAAATGCATGTTCCAACTCTGAGATGCCTGCTTCAATCCATAAATGGATCTCTAAAGCTTGCACGCCTTGGACTCATCTATAGATGTGAACACCTTAGGTTGTATTATATATACCTCTTTGGTCAGCTCTCCATTCAAGAAAGTTGTCTTTACGTCCATCTTTCAAATCTTATAGTCCAGATGGACAGCAATCGTAACCATTATCCGAATGGATTTGAGCATTGCCATAAGAGAGAACGTCTCATCATAGTCAATACCATAATATTGACGATACCTCTTGACAACCAAATAGGCTTTATAGGTCTCCACCTTTCTATCTATGCTCCTCTTTCTTTTAAAGATCCAGTTACATCCAATGGATTTAATTCCTTCAAGTGGGTCAACCAATATCTACACATCATTAATCTTTATGGACTCTATCTCGAATTTCATGGCCTCAAGCTATTTCTCAAAATTAGATCTCTGCATTACATCCATATAAGTGATTAGATCTTCATCATTCTCATCGAGTTTGATGGAATCACTATCCCAAACCAAGAAACCATAGTATCTATTCAACTGATGTGGTACTCTACCGGATCGTCTTAATGATGCAGGTATATTGGACTCTGAATCTGATCTAATCAAATTTGACTCAGATTTAGCTATCGGTGTTGGTCTTTCTACTTGTTGAACTTTATCAAGTTCAATCTTAGAGACAATAATTCCTTCACCAAAAAACTTCTTTCCTAAAAAGATTGCCTTAAGACTGACGAACATCTTTTGTTCATCGACAGGTAGAAATAGTAATCTTTACTTTCTTTGGGATATCCTATAAATACCCACTTATTAGACCAGGGTCCAAGCTTATCTATTTGCAAATGTTTGACATAGACCAAACAACCCCAAACCCATAGGTGAGAGAGTATAGGCCTACGTCCAGTCCATATCTCACATGGAATCTTTGCGATAGATTTACTCGATACATTGTTCAATATATAACATGCAGTCTTAAGAGCATAACCCCCAAAATGAAATAGGCAGACTAGCAAACCCCATCATGGATCGAACCATGTCTAATAAGGTTTGATTTTTTCTTTTTGATACACCATTATATTGTGGTATTCTTGGAGGAGTCTACTATGAGAGAATCCCATTCTCTCCCAGATATGTCAAGAACTCATTGGATAGATATTCACTTCCTCGATTCGATCAAAGAGTTTTAATACTCTTTTTCAGTTTATTTTTCTACTTCACTTCGAAATCTTTTGAGTATTTCAAATGAATCCAACTTACGTTTCATTAGATGAAAATATCCGTACCTAGATAGATTATATATGAAAGTGATGAAGTAAAAATATCCACCTATAGCACTTATACTCATAGGTCCACATACATCAGTATGTACTAGACCTAAGAGCTCAATAACTCTTTCATCTTTTTCAGTAAAAGATGACTTGATCATTTTTCGAAGAAGATAGGACTCACAGATTGAAAGTGATTCACAATCACTGACTTTAAGGATTTTCTCTTAGATCAACCTATTTATCTTGTTCTTGTTAATGTGACCTAACCTACAGTGCCATAGGTAGATATCAAAGACATTATCTAATCTAGAATGTTTTCTAGAAGTATACATTACACTCACAACCTGTGATAAAATATAACTATTTCTTTTTTGTTGTCCTTGCATTATTGTAACATCATTCATAATGATATCACAATAATCTCTTTTTATAAATAAATGATAACCATCTTTGGCCAAAAGACCAACAGAGATTATATTCATTAGAAAGGAAGGACAATAAGGACATTCATTTAAAAAGATGATATTAGTATTGACAATAAGCTGAACTATTTCCATAGCTAGAACTGGAACAGACCTTCCATCTCCAACATTCAGAAATTGTTCATTATTTTCAAATCTTCTACTAATTT
This sequence comes from Cocos nucifera, assembly GCA_006176705.1. NCBI lineage: Eukaryota > Viridiplantae > Streptophyta > Magnoliopsida > Arecales > Arecaceae > Cocos > Cocos nucifera. The sequence continues at coordinate 24,039 of QRFJ01001732.1, forward strand.
AAAGTTTTTGTAACGTATTGCAAATATGAACTGGACTTTCAGTATCCAATATCCAAGTACAAGTATCATAAATAGAGAAATTATAAGATATTATGATATAACATTCTTGATCAGTAACTACTTGCTCATCTCTCTTATTCAGCCTGTTGGGATCATGGGAATCAAGATACTGACGATAATTCCTCTTTCAATGCCCTTGCCCTTTATAGCACTCTACCTGATCTAGGTTATTCTTGGACCTTATATTTAATCTATGCAAAGAGACCCCAGCATGAACCACTTCATATTGTTGAACAACATTCAACTTTTGATACTTATTATCGAAGTTTGGTCCCATAAGTTTATCACTATCTAATAGTGAATAGAGCAACTATGGTTTGGGTTTAACTGCATAAAGAAGAACCAAAAGCCTAATTAGTAATTAATTATTAATCTTTAAGAGCAACTATGGTTCTTCCACTATTTTATTTGAATTGGTAGCTTCTACCTTCGATTCGAGAAATTATCCTAATTTCTTAGTGGGTACTAGAATCCACATAGATTGTATACAAGCCCAACTATGGTTGGTCAACCCATGTACATCTAAAGTTAGGTTCATAATCAATTATTTCTTCAAATAATTTTTAGTAATTTAATTTTATCCCAGGTATCTTTTCAGTAGGCTAGGGACTCTACTAAAGTATTGATTAGGTCCAACCATTAACATAATCATACTTGGTCCTTCGAACTAATGAATGATTAAGCCCAACTATGGTTGGTTAACCTAACCACCATTTAGAGAGACATAGCCAAGAAATTATATTATGAATGATAATTTCATTAGTGGATAAGCACCACGCCTATGGGCCTCCAATGATTATCCAACTAATGGATCCATTATTATCCACTTAATGAGAGGCTATGATCTAGTTATCATCATAACTATTTTATTTTAAGGATCTAATAATTTTAGAGGATTTAATTTAAGGAAGAGAGAAGGTTAGATGAACTAGCTTGTCATGATCCTTCCATTGGCTTCACCAAGTCAGCTTAAGAGAGATCATTAATAGGCTGGTCTAGGAGAACCTAAATCAATCACACTAATTTACCTAGCTGACATGGGTCAGCTCGAATAGTCAAGTGATCTGATCAAAATATAATTTCATCATGAGGTTAGGTAAGTTCGATCGGTGGGAGGGTCTGCCAGAGCTTGCCTTAGACACCATAAAAAATGGCCAGATAAGCCGGCTACCAATTAAAGACCATTGGTCTAGTTTATCTTAGATATCAATTGATTTAATTAGTCTCAATTAGATCAACCTAATAGTTCATGCTAGACCGCATAGCCAAGAATCAAGTCTATTTTGGATCTCGTTAAAGACATGGACTTGACCACCTACAACTATTGTAATTGATCTAAAAAATTCTTGATCTAATCTAAGATAATAATTGATTAGATTTAGTCAATTCTCTAATTAAGTCCATTCTTAAATTTAATCCTAGGTCTAACCCAATTAATGGATTTAATCTCCACTAACCCATTTAACCCAATGTGTTATGATTTATGTCTTAGGATCTTCAATTCACAATCCTAGATCCTAATCAAACAACTTCTTAATTCTTAATTAAGTTTTGGACTGAGGGTTGAAATTTAGTATTTTAAAAATAACTTTTATATTTATAAAATATTTTTATAATATGATTCTACCAACCAAGTTGCATATTTGATTCATAATTAATATGCAAATAAGATAAGCATGAATCTACTTTAGATCTAATCTAAATAGGTTAATATAATGGAAATAGTTTCAATTACAATCAATCATAAATTATCTTAGATCAAATCTAACATATTTATGATAATTAAAATTAGATTAAAATATTTTTAATTAGATCATAAAATTTTTTGGATCTAATCTAAAATTTTATGATCAATATTTTAGATCAACACGTACTAGGACAACCACTATAAGGGATAAACATTACAATAGGACAATCTTATAATCAGTCCGTGCAATCTAAAATTTTTATTTTTAGATATAAAAATCTTTTAAATCTAATAAATTATAAATAAAATTAGATCATATCTAATAAATTTATGATAAAAAATAAATCTACACGAACTAGGATGATCTTATATCAGTTCGTGTGATCATAATTTTTAATTTTAGATTTAATAATTAGATTATAAATAAGATATAATCTAAGAAATAATCTAAACATGTATGTATAATCATGTAATAATCAAGCAGACTGATACCAATTGAAGGAAAATAGATCTAGATTTTCAGGGCTAGATCTTAAAATTTTTTCAAGATCAGGCAGCGAAATACTGAAATAAATCAAAATTTATTCATAAAATGAGAGAAGATTCTAGATCTAAGATCCTATTATATAGTTGTGGCATGAGATTAAATCAAAAATTAAAAACATAAGGAAGAAGAAAGGGTGTTGATCGCATCAACACAGATCTACACTAGATCTATTGTAGGTATGTAATAGAGAATCAGATCCATAGTACCTATGCAAGTTAGATATTCTAACTTGCTGATCTGGGCTTGAGGATGAAGCTCTAAGCTGCACATGCATCTGATCTCTAAGAGATATCCACATGAGTTCATGAATCTCGATTAGAAGTTTAATCTTCAAAAATCAGAATAGTATGCTAGTACTATACTGATCCTTCTTCGATGGTCGATCCAATGCTTTCTTCTTTAGGATTTGGACTCTTCAAAGATTAAAAGAAAGAGAAGAGACTTTAGATCTAAAACACTCTCAAAAATAAATCTCAAATATGGAGGAAAAGGGATGAATAGAAGAAACCCTAGAAGAAGACCCTCTTCTTCTTCCTTCTTCTCTTACCTAGGCACCTAGATTGGTGTCTATGAACACCCAATGCCCAAGAAGATATTCCTTCTAATTTTTACATGCCCAAAATCTCTCTTAATGATCTAGAATTTATAAAAGAATTAGCTTAAAATTCATTTTAAATAATGAGATATGGAGGAGTCTTATCTAGGTCAAATACCTAGATAAGGCAGGTTCAATTAAGGCAAAAAGTTGGGACGCCCAACACTTGGCTGACCCCTCCTTTCTTCCAGTCGTGGACCACCACAAATTGGTGCACAAAATCCCTATTTTCTTTTGTAGAAAACTAGAGAAAAATTAGGGATTGGGTGGCAAGCATAGGAAGGAGTTTTGGTTTCTCAAAACTTTATCTCGTAGAATTTTAAATCTAAACCAATTACCTTGTTTGACTTGATCCATAACTAATTGCCTTGTAAGAAAGAAAGAGGAAGAGCTTGGGCACGTGGTGACTCTTTTAAGACATGAATAATTCATGTAAAATCAAAGAAGGGGCCTGGGGATGGCATAGAGGTTCATATGGTGCAAGGGAAGGGAATCCTAGTCATACTAGGATTCCTATTTTGACTTGGTCCAGTATGGTTTCTTAAACCAAATTAAACCAGAAGAAAATCAACATAATTAAAATAAATTTTAACTTAATAAAATTTTAATTAAATTAGATTAAATTAAATTTAAATTTAAATTAAGTTTTTAATCAAATTAGAAATTGGGTTGATACAAGTCTTAATTGAACTAGGACTGGTTCTTCCTTGCAATTGGCTTATCCAATAAATCAATTAGACTTGATCCAATTAAGCCCAAACCAAATCTAATTAAATTATATTTAATTAGACTTAATCTCAATCTTTGGTTTAATTAAATTAAGCTAATTAGCAATCGAATTGCTAATCGATCCTCCTGCAATACTTGCATTAGGTCAAACATCAATCGTATTGATTGTTTGACCTATGAATGATTCTTAATCGTTGATCAACCATCCAATCAGATCGAAAACTTTAATATGTATGATCCTATAGATTTGAATCTAAGCTGGTAGCATAAAAATAAATTCTTCTACCAATCAAAGTGACCATCTAGCAATGGTACCCAACGATCAGATAGGTCGAATGTGTAGAACAACATCCATAGAATCTATGTGGATATAGTTTTCATATAATTCATCCTCTTGATGAAAATGCTCATAGAACATCTCAGAGTTCAACTATCAACTTTGATCAGGCTGCCTGTTGTTGTCCATAATGTTCCAGGCATCACTTAGCTCTAATACCAATTATAGACCCATGATATCGCTCGAACGACAATTATCCTTGACATCACAAGCTCCGATACCATGTTATGAAAGTCCCTGATATTTAGCATGGATCTGAAGGAATCTGTAACGTTCTCTATGGATAGCAAACCATAGATCCAACAATTAAATCTATGCTGGGGCACCTCCCTCTTTGGGCTTGAGGGAGGCACCCTCTCTCTCTAAGGCTTCTTTAACAACCTAGGGCAACTACACTAGAGAGAAGAGAAGAAGAGAGAATTGAGGAAGAAAAGATCTATATTGCACAGCATTCACAGCATAATGAAACCCTAATACAACCTATGTATTTATACATAGCCATTAGGCCCAACCAAAAAAACTCTCCGGCTAACCCAATACATGAAAGCACTCACCGAGCCTATGTACACCCATGTCTTCCATGCTCTCATCCTTTGGATCTAGATCGAACCCATACATGAGTTAGCCCCTTAAGAACTCTCAAATCAGGCCTTAAGACCCCTAGGATTAACCCAAACTCAAGCCCAAAATAGATCCTCACATAACTCTGCCCGTGCACTGAGCTAGCTCAGTCTCAGCACTGAGCCGGCTAAATTCCATTGGGTCAGCTTGGTCTAAAACTAAGCCGACCTAATTCTGTGCTATGCCAGCAGTTCCGAATGCTCAGCTCTCTATTTTTCCTATGCTTTGAGACTTAACCGATCTAGTTTTGGACTGAGTCAGCTAACCTATAGAAAATCTCCTTCCTGCAATCTTAATTCTTCAGCTTTGGTTCCTTGCTTCACCTTGAATCCTAGATCTTCGAAGCACCAACCAAGCCCCTAGAATCCCTAAAGCCAACACCTTGACTCCTTCCATAGCCTCCTAAGGCTTGAGAGCACCACAAATCCTTACACTATTCACATTGTATTTCAAAATATCAAATCCATCTCATGAATTATTCTGGCCAAGATTTTGCTATATTGAAATACAATGACACATTTTTCTCCAACTCTTGGAGTGGTCAATCCCATCTTGATCACACACCAACTTCGTAAGTACTTAACTATGCCCAAAAATCTTTCATTACTGAATTAGAAATTTAATTAGTCCAATACCAAAGTACAGTGAGTTACTTGCAAGCCACTGAGGTGATCTCAGGTCTAAGAGATATTTATATCTATATTCCATCAAAGACATTCTTGATAGCAGAATGCTCTGAAGTTGATCACGTTTAATGATCATGTACCCTTACATCTTACCTGTATGCCATACCAGTATCTTCATACTTCTTGATTAAGAGGACAACCAAGCTATATGGCACACAACGTCCTATGCTCGATAGATATTATCGTTCTTATTAACAGCCTATCATTTGATTATGAATAATTTTAAGGACTAATTGATAAATCCTCTCTTTATCGAACCTAAATAGTCCTAAGGACTTCATCACAATAATGGAGTTTGTTAGAAGATGAAAACTTTATGATGAAAATGCCAAAAGAATTATTTTATTTATTAATAAATTAATTATAATTATAATATAGCTTAATCGTCAACAGACTGACGATTGGCTTTGGAATACATTTTCCAATAACATGCACCCCTAGAAAGTCTCTAGGGGGTGCATACCCATGCCCTTTCTTTCCTATATTTGGGTCATCTCATGTCTCGACAGTGATAAGAATTGGTAGGTCTTGTCCTATCTAATACAGAAATTGGTAGGTGTTGTCCTATTCCCATCTGATGGATTAGGATAATATTTTTTTGAATTGGACAAACTCTAGTCAGACCAGGACAAAGCCATACAGGATTCTTGGATGAGTCCAAACCAATTTGGCTTGGTCGAGATGAACTAGAAAGACTACAGAAGGAGAATGTTAGGATCAATCATGTGCTAGCATGATTTTTTTGAATTCAATTTGATCCAATCCAAATCAATCAAATTGGGTTACCTCAACTGATCACATCCAGACCCAAATTCTTGTTTATGTGATCTAGTTAGGATCAATTTCATATGGTATTGAGACATGTTATGATGACTTTTGGGGATAAATCCCACTCCCACTGAAGTCCAGTCCGATGCTTAGCCTAATGCAACTGATAACCACGGAAGAGCTTCGATCGAAAATTCTTCCTCCAGCGGTCGAACCCCAGCCGAATTCCTCCAGCAACCAAACCCCTCCTGAACTCCCTCTAGTAGCCGAACCCCAGTCGAACTCCTTTCGGACTTTTCCTTCAGTTGGATTCCTCCAGGAGCCGAACTCCTTCCAGACTTCTCCTTCCATCAATTGGATTCCTCCAGGAGCCGGACTTCTCCTTCAATCGAATTTCGCCAAGAGTCGAACTTCTTTCAGACTTCTCCTTCCATCAATCGGATTCCTTCAGGAGTCGAACTCCTTCCAGAATTCTCCTTCAGTCGGATTCCTCCAGAAGCCAAACTCCTTCCGGACCTCTCCTTCAGTCGGATTCCTTCAAGAGCCGCACTCCTTTCAGACTTCTTCTTCAGTCGAATTTCTATAGGAGATAAACTTCTTTCGAACTTCTCTTTTAGTCGAATTCCTGTCGGAACTGAACCCCTTCTGAACTTCTCCTTCAGTCAGATTCCTACAGGAGCTAAACTCCTTCGGACTTTATCCTTCAGTCGGATTCCTTCAAGAGCCGAACTCCTTTCGAACCTCTTCTTCAGTTGGATTCCTTTAGGAGTCAAACTCCTTTCGGACTTCTCCTTCAGTCAGATTCCTACAGGAATCAAACTTCTTCTGGACTTCTCCTTCAGTCAGATTCCTACAAGAGTCAAATTTCTTTCGGACTTCTCCTTCAGTCGGATTCCTACAGGAGCCAAACTCCTTCCGAGCTTCTCCTTCAGTCAAACTTCATCTGGATTCCTTTAGTGAATTACTTTCAATTTTCAAGAAGTATTCTTCTCAAATGATCTCCTCTAGTCGTATTCCCTTTAGGAGTCCGAACTTCTCTAAAATTGATATATGTCAAAGTTTTTCACCAACCAATGCCTACTTTCTCTGAACTATGGCCATTAAATCTCGACGAATGAGCACATCACAATAGGCGACACCTCTCTATCCATAGCAAATCCCATGCGGCCCCAAGCGACCCAGTATCAGACGGTTATGGCTATCTCTATCAGTCTGATGACACCTCTCTCTCCATAGCAAACCCCATGCGGCTCCGAGCGACCTACTATCGGATGGTTATGGCTGTCACTATCAGTCTGGCAATCTGTCTTTTCATAACAAACTCCATGTGGCCCCGAGTGGCTCATTACTAGATGGTTATGGCTGTCACTATCAGTCTGCTATAGGCTTCATCTATGAAAAGGAACCCTCAAATACATTTTCTCTAAGCTTTCTTCTTCTTTCCAAAACTCTGCTGAGCTCTTTTCTGAGCACTCCATTCTTGTTGGCTAGAAGAGCTAACTTGATCGTTGAAGGGTCTTGTCGGAGCTACCACCACTGACTCCGGACTGAACTTTGTTTTGTAGGTCACCGACCGCAATCTCTTCTTTCTCAACTCCAGCTCAATCCGATATCGATCAGATCCTACACCAACAGGATTGGCGCTAGAGGAAGGGCCCTCTATTTTTGAGGTTCCCTTATTCTTAAAGGAGTACTCGGTAGCGATCTCTCTTCTTCCACTCTAGAGTTCTTCTCAAAAAAAAATACCTCCTAGAAAAGCTTCGACCCGACGATCAACGACCTCTATAGTCAAATCCCATCCAGACCTATCCGCTACTGCTTCAGTGTCGGCAACTCAAACTCCACCTACAACCATGGTGGATGTAGAGTAGTTCAACCTACTGGTCCAATAGGTTCATGATCTCATAGAGGCAGTGCAGGCCATACATCAATAGGCTCCGATGCTGATTTGATTGGAGCAGGCTTCTCTGAAGCTCCGTAATCCGATCTAAGGATGGTTGACTTAGGCTAGCCGATCAGTGACATCCAAAAAGGGGAAGCAGAGGGTGGAGAACCCTTGCTCAGACCATGACTCGACCCAGAGGGGAGCCTTGCACCCGTTCCACTAGAAAACCCTAGAGATCAATGATCGTAAAGATCTCCTGGGTCAAAGGCTCCTAGAAATGAGCCAATGAATTGAAGAACTTCACCATACTCTCTCCTCATACGGTAATGATATTTGCACTGATCCTTCTTTTTCTCAAAGGATTATGTAGAAATCAATCCTGCCGAACTTCAAGCTCCCATAGTTTGAGAGTTACGATGGAATCATCGATCCGATCGACCATCAAGAGACCTTTCGAGCAATGATACTGCTCCATGACATGCTAGATGCCATTTTGTACTGAGCGATCCCATTTACCCTCAAGAGAGTCGTTAGAAATTGGTACTCAGCACTTAATCCAGATACCATCTTTTTCTTCGATCAAATGAGCCATCAGTTTGTAGCTCACTTCGTCAACAATTGATGTCTGCATCGAGGTTTGGATTTTTTGATGAATATCAGGCAAAAGGAGCAAGAATCTATCTGGACCTATGTCATCCAGTTTAATACTGCTGCATTGGAGGTTCAAAACCTGGACCAATTTGTTGCAATAGCCGCACTCAAGAGCAGCCTTCAGAAGAATGATTTATTATTCTTTCTGGAGAAGAAGTACCCTAGAAACTTTGCTGATCTACTAAATTGGGCTGAAGGATATGTCCGAGCGAAAGAGGCTTTCAGGTTGAAGGATGAGGAAGCCACAGAAGAGCGGTAGGTGAGCGAGTCTAGTAAACCCGCAACTGATGAAAGGTTGAATGAAGCTTGACCGCACTCATAATCTTCTCTAAAGCGCAAGCGAGCTCGAACTCCTCCTCGAGCTCATCGTCAAAGGAGCCCCGATAGAAGGGCATGAAGAAGTTCTTCCCTCAAAAGGTTTTGTAATTACACCCCCCTCAATGCTACAAAAATGTAAGTACTGATGGAGATCAAGGAGCAACTACCGAGGCTTGAAAGGATGCACAGTCATCCTGGAAAGCACAATCCCAGCAAATACTGCCACAATATTGAAGAATACATTCAACTCCAAGATAAGATCGAGAAGCTCATCAGGAGAGACCAGTTGGGTCGATTTCTCAGACGTCGGTCCGATGCAAGGGAAGATCGATCGAGGGCACAACCGCAGCCAGAACCACCAAGGAGGGAGAAACAATAAGGAGATCGATCGCCTCTCGGCATCATCAAAACTATCTCTAAGAGACTTCAATGAGAAGAGGCCAATAGATCTGAGGGGTCAGTGAAGAGACGGAGGATTAAAGAATTCATAACCTTCACTGAGGTAGATGCATAGGGAGTACAATTTTTGCATAATGACGTGATTGTAATCTCTTTAAATATAGCTGATTATGATGTACATTGCATCCTAGTTAATAATGGAAGTTTGGCTGACGTCTTATTTTATGATTCTTTCTTCAAAATATCGATGTCTAATAGTCAGCTAGGACCAATAAACTCTCCACTAGTAGACTTCGTTGGTGTTGCAGTACTAGTTGAAGATGTAATGACTCTAGCTATGGCTATAGGGCAATATCCAAAATAATCCAAAGCACAGGTGGATTTTTTGATAGTAAAGGCTTCCTCTGCTTTCATTACAATTCTCGATCGATCTGGTTTAAATGCACTTTGGATGGTGGTTTCAATTTATTATTTGAAGATGATGTTTTTGATAAGTTATGGGATCGAAGAGGTCAAGAGAGATCAAGCTTTGGCAAGGCATTGCTACTCAATTGCCCTATAAAAGGAAGAATGGTCCGACCCTTATCCCGTTCATAGGCTAGATGTCCACAATGACCTTGCCAAAGAACAAGGTGAGCCCATAAAAAATCTGGTGACCATCCCCCTGAATGACGAAAATGCAGAGCATACGGTGCAAATTGGCTCCAATCTGGAAGATGAAGTTTGAAAATAGCTCATCACCTTCTTACAGAGGAATGCCAACATCTTCGCTTGGGTTTCGATGGATATGCCTGGGATTGATGCCGAGGTTATGGAACATCGGCTAGCCGTTGACCCCAAAAATTGATCAGTGAAAGAAAGAGTTCGAGGCCAAGTGCCAGAAAGGTAGAAGGTAATAGTAGAAGAAGTCGATAAGCTTCTCAATGTTGGATTTATCCAAGAAGTCAGCTATCCGACTTGGGTCACTAACGTGGTCTTGGTCAAGAAAGCCAATGGTAAGTGGAGGATGTGCATCGACTTTAAGAAGCTTGACAAGGCCTGCCCAAAAGATAGCTATCCTTTGTCCAGAATTGACCAACTGGTGGACGTGATTTTAGGTTATGAGCTCCTCACCTTCATGGATACTTTCTCTGGCTATAACCAAATTGGATGGCACCAGAGGATGAGGAGAAGACTACTTTTATTACTAACCATGATCTTTACTATTACACGATAAAAATGCAGGCGCAATTTATCAGCACTTGGTCAATAAAATCTTCAAAGAGTAGATCGGCCGTAATATGGAGATTTACGTCGATGACATGCTGGTCCAAAGCCGAGAGATTGTCAATCATGTCGTCGATCTTGAAGAGGCTTTCGATGCACTCAAAAAATACAAGATGAAGCTGAACTCAACCAAGTGTATCATTGGGATAGCCTCAGAAAAATTTTTGAAATTCATGATCTCGAGACGAGGGATCGAGACCAATCCGAAGAAAATTTGAACTATCCAGGAGATAACCGCTTCAAAGTTCATCAAGAAAGTTTAGTGCCTGATTGGGAAGGTGGCATCTTTAAGTCATTTTGTCTCAAGGTTGGCCTTACGCTACATGCCTTTCTTCCAAATCCTCAAAAAATTGAAAGATTTTCACTAGACTTAGGAATGCCAAAAGGCATTCGATGAGCTCAAGAACTACCTCGACTCGTCCCCCTACTAGCCAAACCTAAATTTGAAGAGGAGTTGTTTCTCTACCTCGTGGTCTCTCCTATGGTGCTAGTGGTAGTCCTGGTCAAAGAAGAGGTGAAAGTACGGTGACCAATCTACTACATAAGCCGAATCCTAAGGGATGCCGAAACCAGGTATATAAAGTTGAAAAAATTGACTTATGCTCTTCTGATTGTAGCAAGAAGACTTCGACCTTACTTTCTGGAACATGCTATAATGCTCCTCACTGACCAGCCGATCAAAGCAATCTTTTATCAAACGGATGCTTTCGAAAGAATTGCAAAATGGGCCATTGAATTAATGGAGTTCGACATCAACTACCGACCTCGGTCAGCAATCAAGGCTCAGGCACTGGTCGACTTCATAGTTGAATGCACCATTCTAGATGAAGCCGAGCTTGAACAGAGCTAGATCGGCATCCCATGGTTACAACCAAGCCACCTCGAAGAAAATGTTGATCTTTTCAAAGATTTTTGGGCCCTGTATGTGGATGGTTCGTCCAACTCCACTGGAGCAGGTGCAGAGTTAGTCTTAGTCAACCCCGAGGGAGTCATCGCTGAGTACGCACTTTGCTTCAAATTTTCTGCAACTAATAATGGGGCCAAATATGAAGCGCTGATCGCTAGATTTAAAATAGCAAAAGAGTTAAAAATAGATCGACTTCAAATCTACAGTGATTTTCAATTGATGGTCGGCTAAGTTAGTGGCAGTATAAAGCACGGGAGAAAGGTATGATAAAATATCTCGAGAAAGTGAGGGATTTGACTCCAACCTTCGATAGTTTTGGCATTCGACAGATCTCGAGGGTAGAAAATAGAAGAGCCGACCTTCTCTCCAAATTGGCCACTTCAGCCCGAATCAAACTATCAAAAGAAGTATTTTTTTGAAATCGTAAAATGCCAAAGCTCAGAGGAATCATAATTCGTTATGCAAACGAAGCTCGAGCCAAGTTGGATTGACCCGTTAGTTGCCTATCTCAAAGGAGTTCTTCCTCGTGATTTGAAAGAAGCTCAAAAACTTAAGAATCAAGCCTTCCGACATATTTTGTATGAGAACAAGTTGTATAAGAGGTCATATTTGCTGCCGCTACTGAGATGTCTCCAACCTTCAGAGGCTGATTTTGCATTAAGAAAAGTACACGAGGAAATTTATGAAAGTCATGTAGGAGCCAGGATCCTATCACAAAAACTACTTCGATAAGGATACTATTGGTCGATCTTGTACCACAATTCTATGGAGTATGTCAAAAAATGTGACTGCTATCAGAAAAATGCAAACATACAAAGACAGTCGGCCTCCGAGCTTACTCCACTGAGCGTACCTTGGCCATTTGCATAGTGGAGAATGGATATACTTGGCCCTTTCCCAACGATATCCAGACAATAGAAGTTCTTCCTAGTCGCGATCGACTACTTCACCAAATGAGTCGAAGCCGAACCACTAGCAAAAATTAGTAAGGCCAAGATACAAAACTTCATCTAAAAGTCAATCATCGATTTGTTCAGTCTGCCCCAAACCCTCATAACAGATAATGGGCGATAGTTTGCTGGGATGAGGTTCTTTGAGTTCTGCAAAGATCTAAACATCTTCTATTACTTCACATCGGTAGCTCATCCATAGGCAAATGGGAAAGCTGAAGTGACCAATCAGATCCTGCTGCAAGGCATCAAGACAAGACTCGATATAACAAAGGGGGCCTAGGTGGACGAACTCTATCACATCCTTTGGGCGTACCGAACTACTCAAAGGCTGTTGACTGGGGAAACACCATTCATCTTGGCTTTCAGAATGGAGACAGTCATCCCAATCGAGCTTAAGCTTCCATCAGCATGGATCGTGGCCTTCAATGAGTAGCGTAACTGATAGGACCTCAGAGTCAACCTCGATCTGCTGAAAGAAAAAAGAGAGAAAGCTTAGGTTCAGATGGTAGCCTACAGGTGAAGGATGGCCCGATATTTTAACTCTAGAGTAAGAGGTAAAATGTTCAGAGTGGGGGACTTAGTGCTTCAGCGAGCCACCATCTCTCAGCCTCAGAGCCAGGAGAAGCTTGCCCCAAATTGAAAAGGCCCGTATGAAATAGAGGAGGTCATCCGGCCCAAAACTTATCATCTGAAGGAGCTTAGAGGAACAACGCTCCCACGACCTTGAAATTCAAAAAATCTAAGGATGTACTACTAGTAATTTTCCTTAATAAAACTCCTCGATTTCGATATTATGGTTTCTTGGTGCAAAAACTATGTGATGACAGGAAAGAATTAATCAATTGTGGCCATGTTAGGAACAGGAGGAGAACCTCGTTCTAACATAAGTAAGCCAAAGGCCTTGTTCATTTTAGATGAGATGAGAGGAGAGGTCTTGACAACGGTCCTTATGTGCCCCTACAGTCCATTAGGAATAGGAGGAGAACCTCGTTCTAACATGAGCAAAGTTGAAGGCCTCGTTCATTTTAAACGAGATGAGGGGAAAGGCCCTAACAATGGCCCTTATGTACTCCTACAGCCCATTAGAAATAGGAGGAGAATCTGATCCTAACATGAGCAAAGTCGATCTGAAAAAAAAAATTTTTGAATATTTCTCTTGATCCAATAGATTTGAATCCAACCTGAATGTCCAAAAAACTTAGATTTTCCATTCAAATTTTTTCATCCTCCTGAGAGGATTTGATACAATTTAGAGAATTTATAGAGAAAATGTCCTCACAAGAAATGGAATTCATGGTGATGTGAATCCCAAGATCTATACTGAGGTAATATCAGAATCGACTCGAAAATGGTTAGAAGACAAGGTCAAGAGAATTGACTCGATGCACTCAACCAAAGTCCTGGACCTGCTAGACTCCCGAAGGTATTAAGCCTATTGGATATAAATGAATCTTACGAGAAAGATTGGTGTCAGATGGGAATGTAGAGATATTTCAAAGCTAGATTAGTGGAAAGGTATAGTCATACGCAAGGCATTGTATCAGGATATTTTTCATAACAGTACCATGCTTAAATCCATCTCACACTACTTGCTTTACAGTCTATTTCGATTATGAAATATGATAATGGACGGTAAGAAATAAATTCTTAACATGGATTATCTTGAGGAAGATATCTATATGGAATAGGGCTTGATTTACATCCAGTATAGGTACATCACAAGGTTGACGGCTGCAAAGGTCCATATATGGACTAAGCAAAGCGCATCTCGAGCTGGAATGCTCATTTTAATGATGTGATAAATTTATTTGATTTCATCAAAAATGAGGAGGAGGCTCAGTGTTTTGTTTAAAAAGATTCAGTGGAGAAGGCTATTATCTTCTCATATTGTAACGTGGATGACATCCTCCTTATTGGAAATGATATTCCATTTGACACCAGTAAAATATGGTTTCTAAAAATTCTCTCATGAAAGACCTAACGGAGAAAGCATCTTTTATAATTGGAAAATAAAAGTCTATAGATAGACCGAATAGGATGCTAGTCTTTCATACGAAGATGTACATACGAGAAAGTGCAAAGAGTTTAGCAATGAAAACTCCAAAGAGATTTGCCCTTCAGAACATGGCATTCATCTCTCCCAAGAAATGTGTCCCAACACACTGAGGAGATTGAATGCCATGAGCAAGATCCCTTATGCTTTGGCAATGGGAGCCTCATGTACTGTTATTGTACACGACCTGATATTGGCCATATGCTGTGAGTATCACGAGCAATATCAGTCGAATTCAGAAAGAGCATAGACTTCTATGAAATATATTCTTAAGTAACTTGAGAAGACTAAAGATATATTTTTTGTTTTTTGGTAATGGAGAACTCCAAGTCAAAGGGGTAATGACTTAGATTTTATGTTAGATATAGATGATGAAAAGTCGACATCTGGAAGTCAGTTTGTATGTAATGGTGGTTGTCTTATAGCTGGAAGAGTTCAAGTAGACAGTAATCGCCAGCTTCATAAAGAAAGTAGAATCAAGTACATTGAAAGCTGTAAAGAGAGGATTCTGGTATAAGAAGTTTGCATAAGAGATCGGAGTGATGCATCGATGCCATTGCCTCATACTGTGACAATAATGGGCCCATAGCCCTTGCTAAAGGAGCTAGGTCTCCAAAAATTCAACATCATCAAGCGGCGATACACCCTCATCCGTATTACTCGAGAAGGTTATGTCGAGGTCAAGAGAGTCGTCACTCAATACAATACGCCAGACCACAGACAAGTCATTGGAGCCAAGAAAGATCAAGCCCACCTTCAAGAATATGGACTAGATTTGTAAGCCAATTGGCTTTAGGTCAAGTGGAGTTTGTTAGAATGTAGTGCCCTAAGAAGCCAGAAATTGGCTGACACTTATACATTATACCACAGAATTTATAATTTTGACTTTAATATAAAATGGTTTATTTTTATCTATCATTAATGGTAGTACTTGTGTCTGTGAATACTCCTTAAAGTTAATGAAATGCCAATCATAGTTTCTATTTAGAGTTTGAAAATTTTAAGATAAATGTTAAATTTTCATTATTAACCATAAACATATTTCCTCGATATAAGATCATCATGAGAGATGGTGATTGATTAGAAGGTTGGTGTACGATCTTGCTTCTTATAGTAGATGAGTCTTGAAGTCTACAATGGTGAGAGACACCAGAGCGAGAAGTATACGATACTCTTAGAGAATGGGTATGAGAGACACCTCAATGTATAGTGGAGCCAGCTGAGCAGCGGCCGAGCCTTTTCGTCAGATGATTCAAGCTTGCAGTTGTGTAGGTCTAATTGCTTTTTGACTCTGGAGGCATTGGATGTTCCACCTTGAAGGTGTTTATAGTTCTGACCTATATCAAATAACTCGATCTCCTATCCAATTTGGAAATCCTGAGTTTGGTTATGTTAAGGTTAGGCATGTTTTCATTGTAGAACTGGTTTTGCACTAAGATAGATCTATCAACCTTAGTTAGAGGAAGAGTAGTCCTATGATGATTATGAGATCGAGTTCTTAAGCCCACAGCCATGGTAGTGTGATATAATAGAAAAGAGTTTTCTAATAAGATTTTACATCAGACTCTGATCGAATGATTCAATCATATGATAGGATGTTGGGTTTGACGAGTTCACCTTAACCTTGATCCTGTTGAGGCTCATGACAGAAGAACTTAATCACACAGATAGCTACACTAAGAGATTCGCATTCAGTTCTGATAGGTTGCCATCATATACTGCTAGATATCACTGATGGATTTTGGGAGCAATTAGAATGATCTTAATGATTGATTATTCTAGTTAGATGAATCATTAGAGTTCTAGTCCATCGAAAGATATTTCAATGATGTCAATGATAGACATTGTTGGTGCAGGATCTGGTCAATACCAGATCGAGTTAGAGTTGAGGAAGAAGAGATCACCATCGGTGACCTGCAAAATAAAGTCCCACCCGGAGTTAGTGGTGGTGGTGCCTCTGGCAGAACCCTCCGATGATCAAGTCAGCTCTTCTGGCCAACAGAAATGGAGTGCTCAAAAAAGAGGTCAGCAAAGTTTTGGGAAGGAGAAGAAAGCTTAGAGAAAATGTATCTGAGAGTTTTTTTTATAGACGGAGCCTATAGTAGACTGATAGTGATAGCCATAACCGTTCGATAGTGGGCCGCTCGGGGCCGCATGGAATTTATTATGAAGAGAGAGGTGTCGCTAGACTGATAGTGATAGTCATAATCGTCCGGTAGTGGGCTGCTTGAGGTTGCATGGGATTTACTATGGAGAAAGAGGTGTCACCAGACTGATAGTGACAGCCATAACCATCCGATAGTGGGCTGCTCGAGGTTGCATGGGGTTTGCTACAAAGAGAGAGGTGTTGCCTGTCGTGATGTGCTCATTCATCGAGATTTAATGGCCATAGTTCAGAGGAAGCAGACATTGGTTGGTGTAGAACTTTGACATATATCAATTCTAGAGGAGTTCGGACTCCTAAAGAGAATACGGCTAGAGGGGATCATCTGAAAGGAATACTACTTAAAATCTAGAAGTAATCTGCTAGAGGAATCCAGATGAAGTTTGACTGAAGGAGAAGTTCGAAAGGAGTTTGGCTCCTATAGGAATTCGATTGAAGGAGAAGTCTAGAAGGAGTTCGACTCCTATAGGAATCCAACTAAAGAAGAGGTTCGGAAGAAGTTTGGCTCCTAGAGGAATCCGACTGAAGGAGAGGTCCGAAAGGAGTTTGACTTCTAGAGGAATCTGACTGAAGAAGAAGTTCGAAAGAAGTTCGGCTCCTGGAGGAATCTGATTGAAGGAGAAGTCCGAAAGGAGTTCAGCTCCTGAAGGAATTTAATGGAAGGAGAAGTTCGGAAGGAGTTCGGCTCCTGAAAGAATCTGATTGAAGGAGAAGTCTGGAAGGAGTTTGGCTCATGGAGGAATCCGACTGAAGAAGAAGTTTGGAAGGAGTTCGGCTGGTGTTCGACCGCTGGAGGGATTTTGGAAGGGGTTCGACCGCTGGAGGAGTTCGATTGGGGTTTGACTGCTGAAGAAAGAATTCTCGATCGAAGCTCTTTCATGATTACCAGTTGCATTAGGCTAAGCATCAGACTGGACTTTGATGGGAGCAGGAGTTATCCCCAACAATAGTCTCCCACTCCAGAGCTCAAAATTTGAAGGAAGAGAGTATAAAAAAGATGATTGCCAAATTTCTTTTCTAGGCTCTACACCCATTCAGGTTGAAGCTCGAGAGAGATCTTACCTCCTATCGAGGTTGAAGGAGATCTTATCTCCTATTGAGATCGAAGCTCCTGGAAGCTCAGGGGAGATCTTATCTCTAGCCAAGGTTGAAGGAGATCTTATCTCCTATTGATGTTGACGTTGAAGCTCAGAGGAGATCTTATCTCCAGTCAAGGTTAAAGTAGATCTTATCTCCTAATGAGATTGATGTTGAAGCTCAGGAGAGATCTTATCTCTAGTCGATATTGAAAGAAATCTTATCTCCTGTTGACATTGAAGCTTGGGAGAGATCTTATCTCCAGTCGAGGTTGAAGGAGATCTTATCTCCTATTTGAAGTTGACGTTGAAGCTTGGGGGAGAATCTTTATCTCCAGTCAAGTCGAGGCCTCTATTCTCACCTCGTCTAACATGATGAGGCGTTCGATTTTGCTCACGTTCGATCGAGGTTCTTCTCCTAATTTTATGGACTGTAGGACACATAAGGGCCGTTGTCAGGGCCTCTCTCCTCATCTCGTCTAAAATAAAGGGGCCTTCAACTTGCCCACGTTGGATGAGGTTTCTCCTACTTCCTAAAGGCTGTAGGGGTGCATTAAGGGGCCATTGTTAGGGCCTCTTTTCTCATCTTGTCTAAAATGAACGAGGCTTC
>QRFJ01001732.1:42375-64732 GCA_006176705.1 Cocos nucifera
TTGCACCGGGAAGATGCAACCATGTCTATTAGGCATTGGATGCTATGGGCTGGAGGATGAGTTGGGCTCAATATTTCGGATACGGTGAGAGACTCAATTAGGAAACCCAGTCTATGCAAATGGTGGGTCTGACTTAACTAAGGAGTGGATCAATATTTCCAGATACGGTGAGATTCATGAATTAGAGACCAAGTTTGGGTGCACCATGATTAGAGAATCATTGAACAAGAGTTGTTCACTCATTGGCTAACCCATCACCAATAACTGTTAGGTGAGGTGATGAGTCAGTTGGTGAGACCGCACCACCCACTAGAAATCATTAATCATGGAGATTTTGCATCTCTACAGAGGGAGTGTAGGGATCCGAGAAAATAGTGGAGCTAATTTGTTTAAAAATAAAATCCCTAAATAAATTGGTCAAGTCAAAATTACAAGTATCTAACTAGAATCTTTGACTCTCTATAGAAAAATGTCTGCGTCCAACCCATTGGCACGTATCCTGGACACACATAGACTGACCGGACCCAATTATAAAGATTGGCTCAGGAACTACAAAATTGTTTTGGGTTCAGAGAAGTTAACACATGTATTTGGACCAGGACCCTCCCACCTTACCAGCTCGTCCATCCACTGAACAGAGAGCATCTCTGGAAAAATGGATATTGACGAAGATAATAAGGCCAGATATTACATGTTGGGCTCGATGTCTGATGATGAGCTCCAGCGCCAACATGAAGATATCGGGACCTGCTCGCCAAATGTTGGCTCACCTACAGGAGATGTTTGGTGAACAGAGTCGCGCAGCCAAGTATCAAGTCACGAAATGACTTTTTAAGGCTAAGATGCATGATGGGCAGTCAGTCCAAGATCACTGTCTGATGATGATCAAGGATTTGGAAGAGCTTGAGAAGCTCGGTGTGAAGTTGGACTTGGATCTGCAGAATGATATTATTCTGCAATCCTTGACTGATGCATATGGGCAATTCATCATGAATTACCACATGCATAAACTTCAAAATTCCTTGGCCGAAGTTAATGAATATGCTGGTTACCGCTGAGCTTTCTATGAAAGGTTCTAAAGGCTCAGTTCTTGCTATGGAACGGACTTCTTCCAAAAGAAAGTCTTTATGGAAAGAAAAAAGAAGTCTGTGAAAAAGCAAAAGGATGGAAGGAAAGAAGAAAGAAGGCAGAGCTGAAGAAGGTCGCTGATCAAAGAAAAGTGTTTCCATTGCAACAAGCGACGGCCATTGGAAAGCGGAACTGCCCTACTTACCTGGCCACCCTGAAGAACAAGAAGGAAGGTCCTTCTGGAGGTATGCTCGTTATTGAGTCTAACCTTACGGATTTCTTCTGCATCCAGTTGGGTGCTTGACTCTGGTTCTAGTGCTCATCTGTGCACTTCCATGCAGGGTCTTGAGGATAGCAGGAGGCTGAGGGATGGAGACATGATCCTACGCATCGGTAATGGAGCAAGAGTTGCTGCAGTGGCCGTGGGAACATACCCTCTTCGATTACCATCTGGTTTAGACTTAGTTTTAAAAGACTGTTATTATGTGCCTGCAGCTAGCAGGAATTTGATTTTTATTTCATGCTTAGCACAAGAAGGCTATGTGATTACCTTCTTTAAGGACCATTGTAACATTCTTTATGAAAGAAATAAAATTGCAAATGGTTTTCTTATTAACGGTCTTTATCAGCTACATATTGATGTACCTATTTTTAACTATCGAGCAAAAATGTGAATGCCAAACGACCTAGGGATAGTCCAAACGACAGATATCTATGGCACCTGAGATTAGGTCATATAGCAGAAGATAGGATCAACAAATTGGAGAAAAATGGGCTATTGAGTCCATTGACTTTCGAGTCATATCCAACTTGTGAATCTTGTCTTCAAGGCAAAATGACTAAACTCCCTTTTGTTGGACATGGGGAAAGGGCCACAGATCTCCTTGCCCTAGTACATACTGATGTGTGCGGCCCATTTGATGTGCCGGCTAGAGGCAATTTTTGTCTACTTCATTATCTTTACCGATGATCTGTCTAGGTATGGGTATGTGTATCTTATGAGACACAAGTCTGAAGCTTTTGAAAAGTTCAAAGAATTCAGACATGAAGTAGAAAAACAAACTGGAAAAACCCATTAAGGTTCTTCGATCAGATCGAGGAGGTGAATACCTTAGCCAGAAATTCCTAGACTATCTTAAGGAAAATGGCATAGTCTCTCAATGGACTCCACCAGGAACACCTCAACTCAATGGAATTTCAGAATGGAGAAATCGGACTCTATTGGATATGGTTCCGATCCATGATGAGCTTCACAGACCTTCCTGATTTTCTTTGGGGACACTCATTGTTAACTTCAATTTATCTTACTGAATAGGGTTCCCTCTAAAACCGTTCCTACCACACCGTATGAGATATGGCATGGTAAGAAACCAAGTCTGAGTCATCTCAGAATTTGGGGTTGTCCGGCTCATGTCAAAAGACAACAAGCGGACAAGTTAGAGTTTAGGTCCTTTAGAGCTCGATTCATAGGATATCCTAAAGAGTCATTAGGATACTATTTCTACATTCCAGAAGACCACAATGTGATTGTGAGTCGACATGCCATCTTTCTTGAAAAATAGTTTATTCAAGATAGCGGCATTGGAAAGCAGATTCAAGCTTGATGAGAAAGTCTCACAAGTAGCAACGAGCTAAGGACCAATTGGAACCAAATCAGGTTGAGCCAATAAGAACACTACCTCCTCCACCTCGTAGATCGGAAAAGAGTTTTCCGTCCCCTGAAAGATACTTAGGTATTATTTCAGAGGAAGTAGAGAAAATGTTCCTCATAGGTAATGGTGCTCATGGTGATGATCCCAAAACCTACAACGAGGCGATATCAGATATCGACTCCGAGAAATGGTTAGAGGCAATGCAGTCAGAAATTGACTCGATGCACTCAAACCAAGTCTGGACCTTGGTAGATCCACCAGAAGGTATAGTACCTATTGGGTGTAAATGGATCTTCAAGAGAAAGATTGGTGCAGATGGGAATGTGGAGACATTCAAGGCTAGACTAGTGGCAAAAGGTTATAGTCAACGCAAAGGCATTGACTATCAGGATACCTTTTCCCAGTAGCTATGCTAAAATCCATCCGCACATTGCTTGCCTGTTGCAGCCTATTTCGATTATGAAATATGGCAAATGGACGTGAAAATGGCATTCTTAAATGGATATCTTGAGGAAGATATCTATATGGAACAGCCGCTAGGTTTCACATCCAGTGATACTGATCACAAGGTTTGCAAGCTGCAAAGGTCCATATATGGACTTAAGCAAGCATCTCGGAGCTGGAACACTCATTTCAATGATGTGATCAAATTAGTTTGGTTTCATCAAAAATGAAGGAGGAAGTCATGTGTTTTCAAAAAGGTCAGTGGGAGCGCTGTTGTCTTTCTCGTATTGTACGTGGATGACATCCTCCTTATTGGGAATGATATTTCCATGTTGACCACAGTTAAAATATGGTTATCTAAAGAATTCTCCATGAAAGACCTAGGAGAAGCATCCTTTATTCTAGGAATTAAGGTCTATAGAGATAGACCGAATAGGATGCTAGGACTTTCACAGAAAATGTACATAGAAAAAGTACTAAAGAGGTTTAGTATGGAAAACTCTAAGAGGGGTTTAATACCCTTCAGACATGGCATTCATCTTTCCAAGAAGATGTGCCCTAGCACACCTGAGGAAATAGAATGCATGAGCAAGATCCCTTATGCTTCTAGCAATAGGGAGCCTCATGTATGCCATGTTATGTACACGACCTGATATAGCCCATGCTGTGAGTGTCACAAGCAGATATCAGTCAAATCCAGGTGAAGAACACTGGACTTCTGTGAAATGTATCCTTAAGTACTTGAGAAGAACTAAGGATATGATGTTGGTCTTTGGTAATGGAGAACTCCAAGTCCAGGGGTATACAGACTCGGATTTTATGTCCGATATAGATGATCGAAAGTCGACATCTGGGAGTCTGTTTGTGTGCAATGATGGAGCTGTCAGTTGGAAAAAAGTTTCAAGCAGACAGTGATAGCAGATTCCACCATGGAAGCAGAATACATCGCTGCATCAGAAGCTGCAAAGGAAGGCATTCTGGTACAAGAAGTTTGCCATAGAAATTGGAGTGATGCCATCAGATGCCATTCCTCTGTACTACGACAACAATGGTGCCATAGCCCTTGCTAAGGAGCTAAGGTCTCACCAAAAATTCAAGCACATCGAGCGGCGATACCACCTCATCCGCTATTACCTCGAGAAGGGTTACATCGAGGTCAAGAGAGTCGACTCCGCAGATAATGCGGCAGACTCGCTTACAAAGTCATTGGGCCAGCAGAAGATCGAAGCCCACCTTGAGAAGATGGGACTTAGATTTGTAGCCAATTGGCTTTAGGTCAAGTGGAGTTTGTTAGATATGTGTGCCCTAGAAGCCAGAATTGGCTGACACTTGTAATACACTTCTAGGGGCAAAATTATAATTTTGACTATAAATAATAAAATGGATTATTTTCTATCATAAATGTGTACATAGTTGTCTGTGATACATTCCTTGAGTTAGTGGTAATGATAATTCATATTTTCAAGAGTTGAAAATTTAAGATAAATTTTCATTTATTAACTCATAAAATGCTCCTGACCATAGGATCATCATGAGGATGGTGATTGATCCAGAAGGTTAGTGTACAATCACTTCTTTATAGTAGATGAGTCTTGAGTCTATGGTGTAGAGACACCGAAGCGAGAGTACAGGTACTCGTTAGAGAACGAGGGCACTGAGCGTGACCACCTCGAGTAGTCATAAGAAAGCCTACCTTCTTGTCGATGACTGACTCGAAGCTGCAGTGGTGTTCTAGTTCTTTGATCTGAGGTGCATCAATAGTTCACCTTGAGGGTGTTATAGTTTGTACACCATGACTCGGTCTCCTAGCCATTCGAAATTCTGAGGTGTATGTTGGCTATAGCATGTTCATTGTAGGAATTGGATTGCACCAAGAGGGAATCTATCTACCTCGGTAGAAGAGGAGCAGCCCTATGATGATCATGAGAATCAAGTCCATAAGCCCATGGACATGGAAGAGTGAAATAATAGAAAGAGTTTCTATTACGATTTTCACATCAGACTTGAATCGAATGGTTAAATCATATGATAGAAATTAGGGTTTGACGAGTTCACCTTAACCCTAATCTGATTGGAGCTCAAGATAGAAGAACTTAATCACATAGGTAGCTGCACTGAGTGGTTCATTTTTAGTTTTGATGGGTTGCAATCATATACTGCTAGGTGTCATTGGTGGATTTTGAGAGCAATTAAAATGATTTAGATGATCGATCATTCTAGTTGTCTAAATCAGAAGAGTTCTGACCCATCGAAAGGAGTTTCGATGATGGAGATCATGACATATCCCATTATCATATAGAATTGAATCTAACTGAATCACACAAATAAGGGTTTGGATCTAGATATCATCAATTAGACTAATTTAGTTTAATTGATTTGAATTAGATTCAATTAGGTTTAAGAAAATCGTGCTAGCACACTATTGAACCTAATGTTCTCCTTTTATTATCATTAAAAGTTATCTCGACTGAGCCAAATGTGTTTGTGCTCACTCAGGTACCATTACTTGGTCTGATTCGAGCTTGTTTAGGTTAGAAAAAGATTGTCTTAATTTATAAGATAAATTTGAGACAACACCTGCCATTTTTCGTCACCTGCTAATTCTTATCCTTTAACTTTGGTCAAACATTGACCTTTGACCCTTAGACATCTGTCCATGTGTCATACACTTATTGGAGAGTAGATAGGGGCTTGTGCCCTTACTAGAATTTGGAAAGGAGGGGGCACACACCTAGGATGGCGTGCGCCCATAGATAGGGACGCCTGGAGTCCTATATGGATGGGACTCTAGGTTGCTTCTTGGATTCTTCTTAGGTGACCCTTACCTATAGACTTTGACCAGTCTTAGGCACCATCTAAGGATGAATCTATGGGGCTCTCATCTGATTGGATCAGGTGATGTCATCTCATCAATCAAATTTAGATTTGATTGCATGATGCAACATGATTGACCGGGATAATGTGCCACTACATAGCGCAGTAGGGTCTATAAATAACCCTGTCTGCGCCCAACTTTCATAGAAGTTCTCCTAGCCCATGCCCTAAGGCTGCCCCTCTCCCTCGTCCATGCCATCTTTTGATCCTCTCTCTCCTCTCATGCCCAAGGGAAGTTGAACTTTAGTTTGGTGTGATCCAGGCAAGAAAAGGTTGACGAGAAGGGAAGAAGGCAGCACTGCTGCTGTGACAACTGCTGATCTTCAGAAGGAGTTTTGAAGATCCTCCAAATTAGATCCAGATTTAATTTTTAGAGAGATGATAAAGAAGGAGATGATCTCCAGATCCAGCCTAAGTGGATACTGGTAAAGGCCAGGCGCTAGCATGGCTAGATCCAGAACCTCAAGCAATCAGCAGGATCATCAAAGGATAATCAGATTACCCACATCATGGTACAAATTAAATTAGATTTAATTTATTTTTTTTATTTATTATAACTATAAAATCAGATCTAAAACATCTTAGATTTGATATGGATGCTTGAGAGAAATTTTTGAAATATCTCTCTTGATCCGATCAGATCTGAACGAACCTAATCCAAAAAATAGGATTTCTCCTTCAGGCACCACCTAGGTAGAAACCTCGAAGCAATCTAGAGTCCCATCTGTATGGGACTCCAAGCATCACTATCCATGGGCGCATGCCTCCCTAGGCATGCACCCCCTTTTCAATTGCCTTTTAGTAGGTGGATTGGTCCAAAAGTTCTCTCCTATGATGGCCTGACACATGGGCAGATGTCTAAGTATCAAAGATCAACATTTGACCAAATGTCCAAAATAGAATTTAGCAGGTGACGGAAAATGGCAGGTGTTGTCTCAAATTCATCTCATAAATTAAGATAATTCTTTTTTGATCTAGATTTATTCTAGTCAAACCAAGTAAAGGTACCTGAGTGAGCCCAAACATATTTGGCTCAGTCGAGACAACTTTTAATGATAATTAAATAAGAACATTAGGCTCAATCATGTGCTAGCATGATTTTCTTGAACCTAATTAAATCTGATTCAAATCAATTGAACTGGGTTAGTCCAATTGATGATATCTAGATCGAAACCCTTATTTGTGTGACCCAATTAGGTTTAATACCCTATGGTAATGAAATATGTCACGATCTCTATCATCGACATCATCGAAATACCTTCCAATGGATCAGAACTTTTTTGATTCAGACAACTAGTATGATTGATCATCTAAATCATTCCAATTGTTCTCAAAATCTACCAGTGACACCTAGTAGCATATGGTGGCAACCCATCAGAACTGAAAATGAATCTTTTGATGCAGTTACCTATGTGATTAAGTTCTTCTATCTTGAGCCCTGACTGGATTAGGGTTAAGGTAATCTCGTCAAACCCTAATATCCGTTATATGATTAATCATTTGATTCAAGTCCAATATGAAAATCTTAATAGAAACTCTTTCTATTATTTCACTCTACCATGGCATGGGCTTATGGACTTGATTCTCATGATCATCATAGGGCTACTCCTCATCACTGAGGTAGATAGTTACCTATTGGTGCAATCCAATTCCTACAATGAACATGCTATAGCTAACATACACCTCAGGATTTCGAATGGCTAGGAGATCGAGTTATGGTGTAGTCAGACTATAACACCCTCAAGGTGAACTATCGATGTACCTCAGATCAAAGAATTAGACACACAACTGCAGCTTCGAGCCAATCATTGACGAAAAGGTAGACTTCCTAACGACTGCTCAAGGTGGTCACACTCAGTGCCCTTATTCTCTAACGAGTATCTATACTCTCGCTCTGGTGTCTCTACACCGTAGACTCAAAACTCATCTACTATGAAGAAGCAATTATACACCAACCTTCTAAATCAATCACCATCCTCATGATGATCCTACGGTCAAGAGTATTTTATGGGTTAATAATGAAAATTCATGTCTTAAATTTTCAACTCTTAAAAATAAGAACTATCATTGCAATTAACTCAAGGGATGTATCACAAACACTAAATACACATTATGATAGAAAATAACCCATTTTATTATTTACAATCAAAATTATAATTTTGTCCTTAGAAGTGTAATAAGTGTCAGCCAATTTTGGCTTCTAGGGCACACATATCTAACAAACTCCCACTTGACCTAAAGCCAATTAGCTACAAATCTATGTCCCATACTCTCAAGATGGGTTTCGATCTTTTGCTGGCCCAACAGCTTTGTAAGTGGATCTGCCGCATTATCTGCAGAGTTGACTCTCTTGACCTCGACGTATCCTTTCTCGAGGTAATCACGGATGAGGTGGTATGGCCGCTTGATGTGTTTGAATTTTTAGAGAGATCTTGGCTCCTTAGCAAGGGCTATGGTGCCATTATTATCACAATATAGAGGAATGGCATCTGATGACATCACTCCGATCTCTATGGTTAACTTCTTATACCAGAATGCGTCTTTTGCAGCTTCTGACGCAATGATGTATTCTACTTCCATGGTTGAATCTGCTATTACTGTCTATTTGGAACTCTTTCAACTGATAGCACCACCATTACACACAAATAGATTCACAGATGTCGACTTTCGATCATCTATATTGGACATAAAATCTGAATCAGTATATCCTTGGACTTGAGTTCTCCATTACCAAAAACTAAGAACATATCTTTAGTTCTTCTTAAGTACTTAAGGATATATTTCATAGAAGTCCAGTGTTCTTCTCCTAGATTTGACTGATATTTGCTTGTGATACTCACAGTATGGGCTATATCAGGTCATGTACATAACATGGCATAGATGAGGCTCCCTATTGCAGAAGCATAAGGGATCTTGCTCATGCATTCAATCTCTTCTAGTGTGTTGGGACACATTTTTTTAGAGAGATGAATGCCATGTTTGAAGGGTACCAAATCCCTCTTGGACTTTTCCATGC
The DNA here is from genome assembly GCA_006176705.1 of Cocos nucifera. Taxonomy (NCBI): domain Eukaryota; kingdom Viridiplantae; phylum Streptophyta; class Magnoliopsida; order Arecales; family Arecaceae; genus Cocos; species Cocos nucifera. The sequence continues at coordinate 51,430 of QRFJ01001732.1, forward strand.
TAAACCTCTTTAGCACTTTCTCTATGTATATCTTCTATGAAAGATCTAGCATCCTATTTGGTTTATATCTATAGACTTTAATTCTTAGAATGAAGGATGCTTCTCCTAGGTCTTTCATGAAGAATTCTTTAGATAACCATATTTAACTATGGTCAACATGGGAATATCATTCTCAATAAGGAGGATATCATCCACGTACAGTACTAGAAAGATAATAGCATTTCAACTAATCTTTCTAAAAACACATGGTTCCTTCTCATTTTTGATGAAATCAAGTAATTTGATCACAGTATTAAAATGAGTATTCCAGCTTCGAGATGCTTGCTTAAGTCCATATATGGATCTTTGCAGCTTGCATACTTTGTGATCAGTATCACTAGATATGAAATCTAGTGGCTGTTCCATATAGATATCTTGAGGAAGATATTTCATAATCAAAATATTTCATAATTAAAATATTAATTTACCATATTTCATAATCGAAATAGACTACAACAGCAAGAATGTGCGATTGGATTTAAGCATGGCTACTGACAAAAAGATATCCTAATAGTCAATGTCTTCACGCTGACTATAATCTTTTGCCACTAATCTAGCTTTGAATATCTCTACATTCCCATCTGCACCAATCTTTCTCTTGTAGATCTATTTATATCCAATAGGTACTATACCTTCTGGTGGTTCTACCAAGGTCCAGACTTGGTTTGAGTGCATCGAGTCAATTTCTAACTTCATTGTCTCTAACCATTTTTAGGAGTCGATATTTGATTTCGTCTCGTTATAGGTTTTGGGATCATCACCATGAACCCCATTACCTACGAGGAACATTTTCTCTACTTCCTCTAAAATAATACCTAAGTACCTCTCAGAGGGATGGAAAATTCTTTTTGATCTTTGAGGTGGAGGAGGTAGTGATTGTATTTGCTCAACCTAATTTGGTTCCAAAGGGTCCTTAGCTCTTTGCTCTAAGAAGACTTTCTCTTCTAGCTTAATCTGCTTTCCAATGCTGTCATCTTAAATAAACTATTTATCAAGAAAGATGGCATGTCGACTCACAATCATATTGTGATCTTCTAAAATGTAGAAATAATATCCTAATGACTCTTTAGGATATCTTATGAATCAAGCTCTAAAGGATTTATAGTCTAATTTGTCCGTTTGTTGTCTTTTGACATGAGTCAGACAACCCTAAATTCTTAGATGACTCAGACTTATTTTCTTACCATGCCATATCTCATACGATGTGGTAGGAACGATTTTAGAAGGAACCCTATGTTAGATATATGTGCCCTAGAAGTCAGAATTGGCTGACACTTGTAATACACTTCTAGGGGTAAAATTGTAATTTTGACTAAAATCAATAAATGGGTTATTTTCTATCACATATGTGTATTTAGTGTCTGTGATACATCCTTTGAGTTAATGGTAATGATAATTCATATTTTCAAGAGTTGAAAATTTAAAACATGAATAATCATTATTAACTCATAAATTGCTCCTGACCATAGGATCATCACGAGGATGGTGATTGATCCAGAAGGTTGGTGTACAATTGCTTCTCTTTAGTAGATGAGTCTTGAGTCTACGGTGTGGAGACACCGGAGCGAGAGTACAGGTACTCGTTAGAGAATGAGGGCACTGAGCGTGACCACCTTGAATAGTCATTAGGGAGTCTACCTTCTCGTCAATGACTAACTCGATGCTGCAGTAGTGTGTCTGGTTCTTTGACCTGAGATGCATCGGTAGTTCACCTTGAGGGTGTTATAGTTTGACTACACCATTACTCGGTCTCCTAGCCATATGGAACCCTGAGGTGTATGTTGGCTATGACATGTTCATTGTAGGAACTGGATTGCATCAAGATGGAATCTATCTACCTCGGTGGTAGAGGAGTAGCCCTATGATGATCATGAGAATCAAGTCCAAAAATCCATGGCCATGGTAGAGTGAAATAATAGAAAGAGTTTCTATTTAGATTTTCACATTGGACTCAAATTGAATGATTACATCATATGACAGAGACTAGGGTTTGACGAGTTTACCTTAACCCTAATCTAATCGGGGCTCAAGATAGAAGAACTGAATCACACAGGTAGCTGTACTAAGAGGTTCACATTCAGCTCTGATGGGTTGCCACCATATACTGCTAGGTGTCACTGGTGGATTTTGGGAGCAATTAGAATGATTTAGATGATCGATCATTCTAGCTGTTTGAATCAGAAGAGTTCTGATCCATCGAAAGGAGTTTCGATGATGTCGATGATAGAGATCATGACATATCCCATTACCATACAGAACTGAACCTAACTGGCATCACACAAACAAGGGTTTGAATCTGATGATCATCAATTGAACTGATCTAGTTCAATTGATCTGAATGAGATTCAATTAGGTTCAAGGAAATCGTGCTAGCACTCGATTGAACCTAACATTCTTCTTTTGCTATCATAAATAAGTTGTCCTGTCTGAGCCAAAGGAGTTTGTACTCAAACAGAGGCCTTCATATGGTCTGACTGGAGGTTGTCCAAGTCAGAAAAGGTTGTCTTATTTGTAAGACACTACCTGCCATTTTTGGTCACCTGCCATTTCTTATTCTTTGACTTTGGTCAAAAGTCTACCTTTGACTGGTCAAACGTTGACCATTGATACTTTGACTTTTGACCATATGTCATGCACCTATTGGAGAGCTGGTGGGGGCCTGTCCCCCTACCAGAACCTAGCAAGGAGAAGGGCGCACGCCACCCTTGGCGTGTGCCCAAGTTGGAGGCGCCTAGGAGTCCTTGTTGGACAAGGACTCCATTTCCTTTTTAGATTCCAATTAGAGTTCTTCTAAGAACCAACTTTGACTGGTCTTAGGTGCCCTCTAAGGAGGAATCCAGGGGTCTCTATTCCCACCAATCAGATTTAGATCTGATTTCACAAAGGGTTGTGATTGGTTGGAAAGAAGAGGAGTTGGATCACAGCTAGTCTATAAATAAGACCCTGCGCCCAACTCAGATTATAAGCAAGTAATTCAATTGAGAAACCCCACGCCCCAAGGCTGCCTCTCCCCTCCTTCTCCACGCCATAGTCTCTTCTCCCCTTGCTCTCCACGTCCAAAAGGAGTTTTGGACCCTGGTTGGTGTGATTCAGATCAAAGAAAGGCGATCAAAAATAAGAAGGCTGCGCTGCTGCAAAGGATGACTGCTCATCTTCAAAAGAGTTTTGAAGATCCTCTAAATCAGATTCAGATCTGATTATTGGAGGCATGATAGAGAAGAAGAGGATCTCCAGATCCAACCTGAGTGGATACCGGTAGAGGTCAGGCGCTTGCGTGGCTAAGATCCAGAACCTTCCGCTGCAAACAGGATCATCAATAGGGTAATAGGATTACCCAGATCAGGTAAATTAAATTTGATTTAATTTATCTTTTAATTTTATTTTATTAAAATAATAAGAATCAGATCTAAAACATATCAAAATCTGGTTAGAATCAAGAGAAAAAATTTTGAAATATATCTCTTGATCTGATCAGATCTGAACGAACCTGGACCGAGAAATCCCAGGATTCCCCTTCACCCTATTCAGTAAATATATATTAGTTAACAAACTATGTCCCCAAAGAAAATCAGGGAGGTCTGTGAAGCTCATCATGGATCGGATCATATCTAATAGGGTCTAGTTTCTCCATTCTAAAATTTCGTTGAGTTGAGGTGTTCTAGGTGGAGTCCATTGAAAACTATGCCATTTTGCTTGAGATAGTCTAGGAATTTCCGACTAAGGTATTCACCTTCTCAATCTGATCGAAGAATCTTAATGGATTTTCTAGTTTGCTTTTCTACTTCATGTTTGAACTCTTTAAACTTTTCAAAGATTTCAGACTTGTGTCTCATAAGATACACATACCCATACTGAGATAAATCATCGGTGAAGGTTATGAAGTAGACAAAATTGCCTCTAGTCGGCACATCAAATGGGCCGCACACATCAGTATGTACTAGAAAAAGTAAATTCATGGCCCTTTTCTCATGTCCCACAAAAGAAAGTTTAGTCATTTTGCCATGAAGACATGATTTACAAATTGGATATGACTCGAAAGTCAATGGACTCAATAGTCCGATTTTTTTTAATTTGTTAATCCTATCTTCTACTATATGACCGAGTATAAGGTGCCATAGATACCTATCATTTGGACTATCCCTGGATTGTTTTAATTTTATGGCATTCATATTTTACTCAATATTAAAAATAGATACATCAATATGTAACTAGTAAAGACCGTTAATAAGGAGACTTGCAATTTTATTTCTTTCATAAAGAATGTTACAATGGTCCTTAAGAAAACTAATTACGTAGCCTTCTTGTGCTAAACATGAAATAAAAATCAAATTTCTGCTTGCTGCAGGCACATAATAATAATTCCTAAGTACTAAATCTAAATCAGATGGTAGTCGAAGAGGATAGGTTTCCACGGCCACAACAGCAACTCTTGCTCTATTTCTGATGTGTAGGATCATCTCACCATCCCTCAGCCTTTTGCTATCCTCAAGACCCTGCATGGAAGTGCACAAATGAGTACTAGAATCAGAGTCAAGCATCCAACTAGATGTAGAAAAAATCGTAAGATTAGATTCAATAATGAGCATACCTCCAAAAGGACCTGCCTCCTTCTTATTCTTTAGAGTCGCTAGGTATGTAGGGCAGTTTCGCTTTCAGTGGCCATCAGGATTGTAATGAAAATATTTTTTCTTATCAGTGGCCTTCTTCTTCAGCTTTGCCTTCTTTTTCTTTCCTCCTTCCACCTTCTGCTTTTTCATAGACTTCTTCTTCTTTCCAAAACACTTTCTCTTGGAAGAAGTTCATTCCATAGCAAATACTGAGCCTTTAGAATCTTTCATTCATTGAAAGCTCAATGGTAACCAACATATTTATAAGCTCGGTCAGGGTATTTTGAAGTTTATGCATATGATAGTTCATGATGAACTACCCATATGCATCAGTAAAGGATTGCAGAATTATCATTCTGTAGATCTAGGTCCAACTTCACTCCGAGCTTCTCAAGCTCTTTCAAGTCTTTGATCATCATCAGACAATAATCTTGGATCGACTGTCCATCATGCATTTTTGTCTTGAATAGTCATTTAGTGACGTGATATTTGGCTGCACGACTCTGTTCACCAAACATCACTTGTAGTTGAGCCAATATCTGGCGAGCAGTCTTGAGATCTTCATGTTGGCACTGAAGCTCATCAAACATCGAGCCCAACATATAGTATCTGATCTTGTTATATTCGTCCATCCACTTATCAAGAGATGCTCTCTATTCAGCAGATGGATGAGCTGGTAAGGTGTGAGGATTCTGATCCAACACATGAGTTAACTTCTCGAAATCTAAAATGATTTTAAAGTTTTAAAGCCAATCCTTGTAATTAGATTCGATCAGTCTATGGGTGTCTAGGATATGTGCTAGTAGGTTGGATACAAACATTTTGCTTTTCCTATAGAGAGTCAAAATTTTTAGTTAAATATTGTAATTAAGACTTGACCAATTTATTTAGGAGTTTAATTTTTAAGCAAATTAGCTTTCACTATTTTCTTAGATCCTTACACTTTCTTTTTAAAGATGTGAAAATCTCCACGATTATAGATTTCTAATGGGTGGTGCAGTCCCACCAACTGACTCATCACCTCACCTAACAGTTATTGATGATGGGTTAGCCAATGAGTGGATAACTCTTGTCCAATGATTCTCTAATCATGGTGCACCCAAACTTGGTCTCTAATTTATGAATCTCACCATGCCCAAAATATTGATCTATTCCTTAGTTAAGTCAAACCCATCATTTGCATGGATTGAATTCCAAATTGGGTCTCTCATCGTATCTAGGATATTGAGCCCAATTTATCCTCTAGTCTGTAGCATCCAATGCCTGATAGACATGATTGTATCTTCCTGGTGTAACTGAACCACTATGACCAGCCGAGAATAATCAACCTCAGAAAGGGTCCACATATCTACAATGGTGGAAGACCTTAGACTTAATCTTTTCTTAGAAAGATTTGCTTTAGGTCTCTTTAAACTTGACTTACAATAGCCATAACAATTATAACTAACCTAGTGGCATGGGTTAGCTTGGATTGTTAACCACCTTAGATTAGGACTGGGTCGACAAATATGGCCAGATAAGTGAAATCGATGGAAGGGATATGCCATTAACTCGATAAGAATGCATTCGAGTCAAGTAGCTTCCAATTAAAAATCAGTCGATCATATTTGCCAGGCTTATCTTAGACACCAAATTATTGAGTCAGAACCAATCAGATTAGCCTACAATTCAGACTCTAACCACTAAGCCTAATTAGGTCTTAGCTTGATCGATCACTCATGTGATTCGATCTTGACCCAGACTTAATCCTATTAGGCTGATCAATTTAAGTGCTCTTGATCCCATCTAACAAACTCTTGATTCAGTTTGATCAACCGCTAGACCTAATTATGCTACCCAAGCCCAAACCCAATTTTATGAATATGTCTTAAATCTAAAAATTTTTAATTTTTTTAGATTTAATATATTTTATAATCTTAATTTTTAATTAAGTTTAGGGTTCACAAACAAAACATATAAACAAAATTCTAGAGTTTTAGGATCTAGGATTTTATAGAAAATAAGTTTTATATTTTTGATTAAGGATGAATGCGCAGTACCCCTACACATCATAAGAACACCCCATCGAATGAAAGAAGAGGGCATTTAAATTCTATTTTATTCTTATGACCAAACGGCCAAGAAAAATGCCTTAATCAAAAATATAAAAACTACAAAACTAGTTAGATCTACATCATATATCTCATATATAAAAATTGATCTAAATCTAAACATGTTTTGCATACATCTTCATGTATTATATCATGCATATTTTCAAATCTAAATTATCTCATAATCATCTAAAAAATTAAATTTAAATTAATCGTATCAAATTAAAATCTATTCTAGATAATTATTTAGAATTATTCTACAACTAGTCTAAACATGCATTCATCATATCTCATATGAACAAAAATTAAATAACTTTATTTTCTACTTTTTAGATCTTATTATAATATTTATAACATCGAGATATGAACAAAAATTAAATAACTTTATTTTCTACTTTTTAGATCTTATTATAATTTTTATAACATCAAAAAATAGTAAATAGATAGATCTAAAAATTATAACTTTATCAAATTAAATTATGATCATACTAGACTACACATAGAATAATTCTATTCTACAACTAGTCATGCATCTTGTACAACTTAGATCTAAAATATTTAATTTTTATTTTTTTTAATTGTAGATCTAACCATATCTCATGTGACATCTAAAATCATATAATTATCAGATCAAAATTAAAATAAAATTAGATCTAATGAAAAATGCAATCTAGCTCTAATACCAGTTGAAGAAAAATCTACTTTTTTGGGTCAGGTTCATTCAGATCTGATTGGATCAAGAGAGATATTTCAAAAGTTTTTCTCTTGAATCTAGATCAGATCTGAGACTTTTCAGATCTGATATTATTAATCTAATAAATAAAAATAAAATAAAATAAAGAATAAATTAAATCTAATTTAATTTATCCTATTGAGGGTAATTTGATTATCGTGTGATGATCCTAAGGTTCTGGATCTAGCCATGCAAGTGCCTGGCCTCTACCGATTTCCACTCAAGTAGGATCTGAAGATCTTCTTCTTCTTCTTTATCACCTTTCTAAAAATTAGATCTGGATCTAATATGAAGATCTTTAAAACTTCTTTTGAAGATATGAGTTGTCTCTTGTAGCAATGCTACCTTCTTCCTTTTCCTATCATCTTTCTCTAGCTTGGATCGCACCAAACTGAAGCCCAAAAATTCTTGGATGTGGGTAGGAGAGAGAGGACCTGAAGATGGCATGGAGGAGGGAGAGGGATAGTCTTGTGGCATGGGCAATGGATCAAGCTTCCTAGATCTTGGCGCAGATAGGGTTTTATAGATCTTGTTGTGCCATGTAGTGCCACATCATCCTAACCAATCATGGCCTTCTTTGCAATCAGATCTAAATTTGATTGGTGGGATGATAACATCTGATCCAATCAGATGAGAGCCCCTTTGAATCATTCTTAGATGGTGCCAAGACTGGTCAAAGAAATGTCTTTGGCGCCACCTAGGTAGAAACCCGAAGCAACCTGGAGTCCCATCTGTATAGGACTTCAGGCGTCACTATCCATGGGCGCACGCCTCCCTAGGCATGCACCCCTTATCCAACTACCTTTTAGTAGGTGGACTGGTCCAAAAGTTTTCTCCTATGATGGCTTGACACATGGGCAGATGTCTAAGTATCAAAGATCAACGTTTGACCAAATATCCAAAATAAGATTTAGTAGGTGACGAAAAATGGTAGGTGTTGTCTCAAATTCATCTCATAAATTAAGACAACTCTTTTCTGACCTAGACAAATTTCAGTCAGACCAAGTAAAGGTACTGAGTGAGCTCAAACATATTTGGCTCAGTCGAGATAACTTTTAATGATAATTAAAGGAGAACATTAGGCTCAATCGTGTGCTAGCATGATTTTCTTGAACCTAATTGAATCTGATTCAAATCAATTAAACTGGGTTAGTCCAATTGATGATATCCAGATCAAAACCTTTATTTGTATGATCTGGTTAGGTTCAATTCTGTATGGTAATGAGATATGTCATGATCTCTATCACTGACATCATCAAACACTTTTCGATGGATCAAAACTTTTCTGATTTAGACAACTAGTTTGATTGATCATCTAAATCATTCCAATTGCTCTCAAAATCCACCAGTGACACCTAGCAGCATATGGTGGCAACCCATCAAAACTAAAAATGAACCTCTTGGTGTAGTTACCTGTGTGATTAAGTTCTTCTATCTTAAGCCCCGACTGGATTAGGGTTAAGGTAATCTCATCAAATCCTAATATCCGTCATATGATTAATCATTCGATTCAAGTCTAATGTGAAAATCTTAATAGAAACTTTTTCTATTATTTCACTCTACCATGGCAATGGACTTATGGACTTGATTCTCATGATCATCATAGGGCTACTCCTCATCTACCGAGGTAGATAGATTTTCTATTGGTGCAATCCAATTCCTACAATGAAAATGCTATAGCCAACATACACCTTAAGATTTCAAATGGCTAGGAGATCGAGTTATGGTATAGTCAAACTATAACACCCTCAAGATGAACTACCGATGCACCTCAGGTGAAAAAACCAGACACACCATTGTAGCTTTGAGCTAGTCATTGACGAAAAGGTAGACTTTCTCATGATTGCTCGAGGTGGTCACGCTCATTGCCCTCATTCTCTAGCAAGTATCTGTACTCTCGCTCCGATATCTCTACATCGTAGACTCAAGACTCATCTATCCTAAAGAAATGATTATACACCAATCTTTTGGATCAATCACCATCCTCATGATGATTCTATGATCAGGAGCATTTTATTAGTTAATAATAAAAATTCGTGTCTTAAATTTTTAACTCTTGAAAATAAGAACTATCATTGCCATTAACTCAAGGGATGTATCATAGACACTAAATACACATTATGATAAAAAATAATCTATTTTATTATTTATAGTCAAAATTATAATTTTATCCTTAGAAGTGTATAACAAGTGTTAGCCAATTCTGACTTCTAAAGCACACATATCTAACAAATCCTACCTGACCTACGAGGTGGAGGAGGTAGTATTTGGATTGGCTCTAACTAATTTGGTTCCTTAGGTTCCTTAGCTCATTGCTCATCGGAGACCTCCTCGAGCCTAATCAGTCTCTCGATGCCACCATCTTGAATAAACTATTTTTCAAGAAAGATGGCATGTCGACTCATAATCACATTATGATCTTTCAGAATGTAGAAATAAAATCCTAATGACTCCTTAGGATATCCAATGAATTGAGCTCTAAAGGATCTATACTCTAATTTGTCTGTCTGCTGTTTCTTAATGTGGGTCAGACAGTCCCAAATTTTGAGATGACTCAGACTTGGTTTCTTACCATGCCATATCTCATACGGTGTGGTAGGAACAGTTTTAGAAGAAACCCTATCTAGTAGATATATTGTTGTCATTAGACTATATCCCTAAAGAAAATCAAGAAGATTGATGAAACTCATTATGGATCGGACCATATCTAATAGGATTTAATTTCTCCATTCTAAAATCCAATGGAGTTTAGGCATTTCAGATAGAGTCCATTGAAAGACTATGCCATTATCCTTGAGATAGTCTAAAATTTTTTGACTAAGGTATTTGCCTCCTCGATCTGATCAAAGAATCTTAATGGGCTTTCTAGTTTGCTTTTCTTCTTTAAATCTAAATTTTTTGAATTTCTTAAAGACTTCAGACTTGTGTCACATCAAATACACATATCCATATCGAGATACATCATCAATAAAAGTGATGAAGTAGACATAATTGCCTATGACCGACACATCAAATAGGCTACACACATCTATATGTACCAAGACATGTAGGTTCATGGCCCTTTCCCCATGTCCTATAAAGGAAAGCTTGGCCATTTTTCCCTGAAGGTATGATTCAAAAATTGGATATGACTCAAAAGTCAATGAACTCATAAGTCTGAATTTTTTCAATTTGTTAATCCTATCTTCGGCTATATGACCTAGCCTAAGATGCCATAGATACATATCATTTAGACTATCCATTGGTCACTTAGATCCTATGACATTCATGTTTTGCTCGATATTTAACATAGATAATCCATCATGCAACTGATAGAGATCGTTAATCAAGAAACCACTTGCAATTTTATTTCTTTCAAAAAGAATGGTATAGTGGTTCTTAAGAAAGCTAATTACATATTTTTTCTATGTTAAACAAGAAACAAAAATCAAATTCCTACTTGTTACCGGCATAAAGTAATAGTTTCTAAGTACTAAATCTAATTCTAATGGTAATCGAAGAGAATAGGTTTCCATGGCCACAGCAGCAATCCTTGCTCTATTTTCAACGCACATAACCATCTCACCATCCTTCAGCCTCCTACTCTCATCAAGACCCTATATAGAAGTGCATAAGTGAGCACTAGAACTAGAGTCAAGCACCTAACTAGATGCAGAATAAATCATTAGGTTAGATTCAATTACAAGCATATCTTAAGAAGGACCTGCCTCCTTCTTGTTCTTCAGGTTGGCCAGGTATAAAGGGTAATTTTACTTTCAATGGTCGTCGATGTTGTAATGAAAATATTTTTCTTTGTCCACAGCCTTCTTCTTCGATTCTTCCTTCTTCTTCTTCCTACCTTTAGTCTTCTACTTCTTTGCAAACTTCTTCTTCCTTTCAAAAGACTTTCTCTTAAAAGAAGCCCGCTCCATAACAAGTACTGAGCCATTTGAACTTTTCAAAGAAAGCTCAATAGTAACCAACATATTCATGAGTTCAGTCAAGGTATATTGAAACTTATGCATATGAAAGTTTATGATGAACTATCCATACGCATCAGTCAAGGACTGCAGGATAATATCAATATGCAGATCCTTGTCAAGCACGACACCGAGCTTCTCAAGCTCCTCTAGATCCTTAATCATTGTCAAATAATGATCTTGGATCCACTGCCCATCATGCATTTGAGCCTTAAAAAGTTTCTGGGAGACTTAATACTAGGCTATGCGACTCTGCTCACTGAACAACTCTTGCAAGTGAGCCAACATTTGATGAGCAATCTTGATGTCTTCATATTGGTGCTACAATTTATCAGACATTGAGCCCAACATATAGTACCTAGCTTTATTGTCATCATCCGTCCACTTCTCTAGAGATGCTCTTTGATCTACAGTTAGACGGGCTGGCAAAGTGGAAGGGTCCTGGTCTAATACATAAGACAGCTTCTCAAAATCTAAAATAATTTTGTAGTTTCAGAGCTAATTATTATAATTGTATTCGGTCAGTCAGTGGATGTCTAGGATTTGGGCTAGTAGGTTTGATGCAGATATTTTTTTGTAGAAAGTCAAAGTTTCTAGTTAGATTTTATAATTAGACTTAACCAATTTATTTAAAAATTTTATTTTTAAATAAATTAGGCTTTCATTATTTTTTTGGATTCCTACACTTTTTTGGTAGAAATGCGAAAATCTCCATGATCAAAGACTTCTAGTGGGTGGTGCAGTCCAACCGACTAGCTCACCACCTCATCTAATAGTTATTGGTGATGGGTCAATCGATGAGTGGACAACACTTGTTCAATGATTTTCTAATCATGGTGCATCCAAAAATTTAATCTCTAATTTATGAAGCTCACCGTGCCAAGAATATTCTCTAATTGGGTTTGCCTACAATCCAAGCTTGAACTACAGATCCAAATTAGATCTTGACTTGGTCGATCATATGTGACTGTGAGTCGATCTTGATCCAAACTTAATTCTATTAGGCTGGTCAATTCTAAGTACTCTTGATCTAACCTAACCAACTCTTGATTCGGTTTGATCAACCGCTAAACCTAATTGAGCTACCCATACTCAAATTCAATTTTATGAAGATGTCTTAGATCTAAAAATTCATAATTTTTAGATCTAATTAGTTTTATAATCTTAATTTTTAATTAAGTTTAGATTCATAAATAAAATATGTATAAAAAATCCTAGGATTTTAGAATCTAGATTTTTGTAAAAAAGTAATTTTAGATTTTTAATTAAGGACAGACACGTAGCACCCCTACACACTATAAGAGCATCCCATCAAATGAAAAGAGAGGGCTTTTAAATCCTTCTTACTCTTATGACTAGACAGTCAAGGAGAATGCCTTAATCAAAAATTAATCTACACTACAAGACTTGTTAGATCTAAATCATATATTGCATATACAATTAATGATCTAACCTATACATATTTCGCATATATCTCATGTATCAAAAATAAATATTGAAAGGCATGATTCAGATCTAATTATTTTAATATAATATCTAAAAATAAATTTTAAATTGATCATATCAAAAAAAAATTTATTTTAGACATGTCAAAGATCAAATCTACAAACCTAGTCTAGACATGCATCTCATACATCATATATATGAATTAAAATTTTTTAATTTTTTAATTTTAGATCTAATCATATCTAATGTAATATCTAAAATCACCAATATTAGATAATAAAGTAAAATAAAATTTAAATTTAAAATAGATCTGAAGAACTACAAATGCAGCTCTGATACCATTTGAAGGAAAAACTAGTTTTTCACCATAGGATCGATTTGATCTGATCTATAGAAAAAAATTTAAACTTTTTTTTATAAATTTTAATT
>QRFJ01001732.1:65732-78232 GCA_006176705.1 Cocos nucifera
CTTTTCAAAGAAAGCTCAATAGTAACCAACATATTCATGAGTTCAGTCAAGGTATATTGAAACTTATGCATATGAAAGTTTATGATGAACTATCCATACGCATCAGTCAAGGACTGCAGGATAATATCAATATGCAGATCCTTGTCAAGCACGACACCGAGCTTCTCAAGCTCCTCTAGATCCTTAATCATTGTCAAATAATGATCTTGGATCCACTGCCCATCATGCATTTGAGCCTTAAAAAGTTTCTGGGAGACTTAATACTAGGCTATGCGACTCTGCTCACTGAACAACTCTTGCAAGTGAGCCAACATTTGATGAGCAATCTTGATGTCTTCATATTGGTGCTACAATTTATCAGACATTGAGCCCAACATATAGTACCTAGCTTTATTGTCATCATCCGTCCACTTCTCTAGAGATGCTCTTTGATCTACAGTTAGACGGGCTGGCAAAGTGGAAGGGTCCTGGTCTAATACATAAGACAGCTTCTCAAAATCTAAAATAATTTTGTAGTTTCAGAGCTAATTATTATAATTGTATTCGGTCAGTCAGTGGATGTCTAGGATTTGGGCTAGTAGGTTTGATGCAGATATTTTTTTGTAGAAAGTCAAAGTTTCTAGTTAGATTTTATAATTAGACTTAACCAATTTATTTAAAAATTTTATTTTTAAATAAATTAGGCTTTCATTATTTTTTTGGATTCCTACACTTTTTTGGTAGAAATGCGAAAATCTCCATGATCAAAGACTTCTAGTGGGTGGTGCAGTCCAACCGACTAGCTCACCACCTCATCTAATAGTTATTGGTGATGGGTCAATCGATGAGTGGACAACACTTGTTCAATGATTTTCTAATCATGGTGCATCCAAAAATTTAATCTCTAATTTATGAAGCTCACCGTGCCAAGAATATTCTCTAATTGGGTTTGCCTACAATCCAAGCTTGAACTACAGATCCAAATTAGATCTTGACTTGGTCGATCATATGTGACTGTGAGTCGATCTTGATCCAAACTTAATTCTATTAGGCTGGTCAATTCTAAGTACTCTTGATCTAACCTAACCAACTCTTGATTCGGTTTGATCAACCGCTAAACCTAATTGAGCTACCCATACTCAAATTCAATTTTATGAAGATGTCTTAGATCTAAAAATTCATAATTTTTAGATCTAATTAGTTTTATAATCTTAATTTTTAATTAAGTTTAGATTCATAAATAAAATATGTATAAAAAATCCTAGGATTTTAGAATCTAGATTTTTGTAAAAAAGTAATTTTAGATTTTTAATTAAGGACAGACACGTAGCACCCCTACACACTATAAGAGCATCCCATCAAATGAAAAGAGAGGGCTTTTAAATCCTTCTTACTCTTATGACTAGACAGTCAAGGAGAATGCCTTAATCAAAAATTAATCTACACTACAAGACTTGTTAGATCTAAATCATATATTGCATATACAATTAATGATCTAACCTATACATATTTCGCATATATCTCATGTATCAAAAATAAATATTGAAAGGCATGATTCAGATCTAATTATTTTAATATAATATCTAAAAATAAATTTTAAATTGATCATATCAAAAAAAAATTTATTTTAGACATGTCAAAGATCAAATCTACAAACCTAGTCTAGACATGCATCTCATACATCATATATATGAATTAAAATTTTTTAATTTTTTAATTTTAGATCTAATCATATCTAATGTAATATCTAAAATCACCAATATTAGATAATAAAGTAAAATAAAATTTAAATTTAAAATAGATCTGAAGAACTACAAATGCAGCTCTGATACCATTTGAAGGAAAAACTAGTTTTTCACCATAGGATCGATTTGATCTGATCTATAGAAAAAAATTTAAACTTTTTTTTATAAATTTTAATTAGATCTAAGAGTTCTCAAATTTGATCTTTATGATTTAAAATTAAAAATAAAACTAAATTAAAATAGAAACAATAGTTGTACCTGATTTGGGTAAATTAGTTACCTTATCGATGATCTATCATTATCTGGGATTCTGGATCTAACCATGCAAGCGCCTAACTCTACTAGAGTCCACTCAGGCTGGATCTAGACATGCTTTTATTCTAGATCTGATCTCTAAAGTTTAGATCTAGATCTGATTTGTAGAGCCTTCAAAATAATAGTTGAAGGCAGCATGCTCATCTCACGAACTTGTCGTCTCTTGCTTGATCTTCATGCCAATGCCTTAGATCTTCTTCACTGGATTTTAGCCCAACCTTTGGGCATGGAGAAGAGGGAGACAAGAAGGATGAGGGGGCATGGAATAGAGGATGGGGCGGCAGCCTTGTAGCAAAGTAATTGGATCACTTACAAACCCTAGGCACAGGAGGGGTTTAAATAGACTTCCTTGCGCCATGCAGTGCCACACAGCATCAACCAATCATATTAGTTGATTTAATTAGATCTTAATTGATTGACCATGCTTTGTCACCTAATCCAATCAGGTTTGAGACCCCTAAAATCCTCCATAAGTGGCGCCATATTTGGATGAGCACAAATAGTTTGGCGCCTAAGACTTTGATCCCATAAAAAAACCCTAGAGTCCCATCCTCATGGACTCTCTCCTCTTTTCACCATGTGTGCACGCCAACTTGGGCGTGCACACATATTTATGCATAAAAACCCAAGGGGGTGTGCACCCCTAGAAAGTCTCCAGGAGGTGCATGCCCATGCCCTTTCTTTCCTACATCTAGGTCATCTCATGTCTTGACGGTGACAAGAATTGGTAGGTCTTGTCCTATCAAATATAGGAATTGATAGGTGTTATCCTATTCCCATCTGATGGATTAAGATAATATTTTTTTGACTTGGACAAACTCCAGTAAGACTAGGATAAAGCCATACAAGGTTTCTCGGTGAGTCCAAATCAATTTGACTCAGCCGAGATGAACTAAAAAGACTAGAAAAAGAGAATGTTATGCTCAATTATGTGCTAGCACGATTTTCTTGAACCCAATTGAATCCAATCCAAATCAATCAAACTGCATTAGCTCAAGTAATCACATGCAGACCCAAACCCTTATTTGTGTGATCCAATTAGATTCAATTTCATATGATAATAAGATATGTCATAATCTCTATCATCGATATCATCGAAATACCTTTCAATAGACTAGAACTCTTCTGATTCATCCAATTAGAATGATCGATCATCAAGATAATTCTAATTACTTCCAAAATCCATTAATGACACCTAGTAGTATATGATGGCAATCCATTAGAATTGAATGCGAATCTCTCGATATAGCTACCTATGTGATTGAGTTCTTCTATCATGAGCCCCAACAGGATTAGGATTAAGGTGAACTTGTCAAACCCAACACTCTATCATATGATTGAATCATTCGATTAGAGTTTGACATGAAACCTTAATAAAAAAAAATTTTCTATTATATCATACTTCCATGGCCATGGGCTTAAGAACTCAATCTCATGATCATCATACGACTACTCCTCCTCTACCGAGGTTGATAGATCCCATCTTGGTGTGAACCAGTTCCTACAATGAACATGCCATAGCCAACATATACCTCAGAATTCTGAATGGCTAGAAGATCAAGTTATGATGTAGTCAAACTATAACACTCTCATGATGAACTATCAATGCACCTCAGGTTTAAGAATCAAACACACAACTGTAGCATCGAGCTCAGTCATTTATGAGAAGATAGACTTCTTTATGACTGCTCGAGGTGGTTACACTTAGTGCCCTTGTTATCTAACGAGTACCTATACTCTCACTCTGGTGTCTCTACACCATAGACTCAAGACTCATCTATCTTAAGAAAGTGATCGTACACTAATCTTTCGGATCGATTACTATCCTCGTGATGATCCTATGATCAAAAGCTATTTATGAGTTAATTATGAACATACATGTCTTGAATTTTTAATTCTTGAAAATATGTATGGGCATTCCATTAATTCAAAGAATACATCACTATGTAATAATGTGATAAAATAAAATAATTTTTTATTAATTTTTAAGTCAAAAATATAAAAATGCCCCTAGAAATGTGCATTATAAGTATCAACCAATCTGACTTCTAGGACACTCATTTAACACTTTTAACCATGAGGTGGCTGCAAGCGATTGTTTGCGATGTAACAGACCAACCAAGCTTGTCCTGTATTGTAAGTTGCACCTTTAATCATAAGATGGTTGCAAGTGGTTGTCTGTGATGTAATAGACCATCCAAGCTTGACCATACAGCAGCAAGAATAGAATGCATTACCTCTTTAGCTACAAACTAGAAGTAAATTTTTTTAAAAAAAATAAAATAATAACTTAAAAGTAAAATTCATGTGCTCGTAGCCTAGTCATCGGGCAAGCTCCAAGTCCACATGCGCAGGACATACGCGCATCCTGACCATCCTTGTTTGCAATGGTACCCTTTACTTCTATGATTATGCTTGTAGGAATGCTACACTCTTAGTTTAAGGATGGACTCATTGTCCTTGTAAGAGATGTATTAATAGAAAAATACTTGAAAGGGATACAATAGATGCCCATTTATATATGAATGGATTTATGCCAAACTACAAGCATTGGTAGTTGCATGAAAAAATATGGGAGATAATATGTACGGATAGGAGGCTCTACTTGTCCAGCACATTTACTTATGTGCAAGCACTTAATGATGACAAGCTCGAGTACATGATTAGCACATTTGGTGGATTTGATCTAGTTCTCAGTGAAATCCTATATAATATCTTTCAGGTAGCAACTGCTATAGCCATGATGGACTATAGAGATTGCTATAGTTATAGCCTTGCTTAGCCTCTAGGGGGTTAGCAACCCTATAGAGGGTAAGCATAACTATAACCATAGCAACCCTATAGTCCATCATGACTATAATGATTGTAATCTAAACAATTATTACATTGACATTCACTGATAGCCAAATCAAGCACACCAAATATGCTAATCATCTACTCGAGGCTATCACCATTAAGCTCTTGCACATTAGCAAGGTCTTAGAAAAGTAGAGCCTTAGAAGTCCTTGCAATTATCTCCCATATCTCGATCCCCATATAGATACCAATGCTTGTAGTTTGGCATAAATCTACTTCTATATAAATGGACAACTATTATATCTCTATCAAGCATTTCTCTATTGACATATCTTTTACAAGGACAATAAACCCATTCTTGAACTAAGGGTGCAACATTTTCAAAAGTATAATTATAGAAGTAAGAGACATCACTGCAAACAGGGATGGTCAGGATACGCATCCCATGCATGCGACTTGGAGCATGCCAAATGACTAGACTGAACGAGCACACCAGAATGGCATCCAAGCAAATCCCATCCTAAAGTTCGATCCAAAAATTTAAAACTAATTAATTTAAATATTATTAATTTAAAATTAATTTTTAAAAATTAACACCATTGGCTTGAGTGCGCAAGGCGTGCAAGGGCTGGATGCGTTGCATGCTAGTTGGGACCTGAGGTCGGAGCATGCAGGACATGCCCTGACTCTGTGTTTGCAATATTGCCTAGACCTTCCCTCAGTTCAAGCTCTATGCATGCCGAGACCCGAGCGCATAGGGCACCTCTCAATCCCACGTTTGTAATACTACTCAAATCTTTCCTCGGTTCGAGCACTCTATTTGCCAAGACTCGAGCGTGTAGGGCATGTCTTGACCCTGTGTTTGCAATGCTACCCAGACCTTCTCTTGGTTCAAATGTTCTACATGCTGAGATCCGAGCATGCAGGGCACGTCTTGATCCCGTGTTTGTAATACTACTCAGATCTTTCCTTGTTTCGAGCACTTTGCATGCCAAGATCTGAGCATGTAAAGCATATCTTGGCCCTATGTTTACAATGCTGCTCGAACGTTCCCTCGGTTCAAGCACTCTACATGCCGAGATCCAAGTCTTGTACTACTTATAATTTAATTAAAATTTAATTAATTAATTTTTTAAATATCTATTATACTTAATTAATATAATTTAAATAAAAAATTAACTTTTAGTGATGATATTAACTGTTGCTACTACCGTTACTAATCTCATAATAGAAGGTAGGCTAGCATACCGGATTGAGGCATGGGCTGGCATGCAGGGATTGAGGCACGAGGAGGCATACGTTGGCATGTATGGTCGATTGAAGCTTGGGGATGCGGCCATGGATAGGAGCTTAAGGATAGGGAGGCGGGGTAGTGGCCACAGGATCGGGGCCATAGGCTAGGAGCTACGGGGCAGGGGCTATTGAAACGAGGACATGGGGATGGTCCGGGGCTAGGTGGGAGGCGGCTAGGAGATTAGGAAGGCGGCTAGGAGATTAGGAAGGCGGTTGGGAGCTTAGGGAGGCAATCGCAAGGATGCGGGTCAGGTGTAGCCGAGGGAAGGAGGTCGGAGGCTTGGGTAGGTAGTCGTAGAGTAGTGAGCTAGGGGGAGGGGCCGGGGGGAGGTGACCATGAAGAGGCGAGCCAAGGGGAGGCGAGCCGAGGTGAGGTGGGAGATGAGCATGGAGAGGCAAGGTGGGAGGTGGCTAGGGAGGTAGGAGGCGATCGGGGGCTAGTGGAGGTAGCCACGGAGAGACATGCTGGGGGAAGGCAGGCCAGAGGGAGGTGGGAGGCGGCCAGGGGCTCAAAGAGGCGATCGATGGGAGGCGGGCTAGGTGTAGCCGAGGGGAGAAGGCCAAGGGAAGGCAGGCCGTGTATAGCCGGAGGAAGGAGGCCAAGGGCTAGAGAAGGCGGTTGCGGAGAAGCCAATCGAGGGGAGGAGGGAGGGGTTTTCAGGGAGGAGGGAGGAGGCTAGGAGCTTGTGACCTCGGGAAGGTAGGAGGCGGCTGGAGACTTGGGAAGGTGGGTTAGGTGCAGGTAGTGGAAGGCAGCCAGGGGCTTGAGGAGGTGGACTAGGTGCAGCTAGGAGGAGGCCACCGATCGGAGAGAGAGGGGGTGGCATGGGGACCGAAGGGCGGGGGAGAGGGGGTTGGCGATGGGGGTTAAAACATGGGGGGAAGTGGGGGATGGAAAAGTGAGAGGATGGTGGATGGTGGGATGAAAAAAAATGAGGGCACGCAGTGGGATGGGAGAAAACGAGATGAGAAGGTTATTAGCGAAGATAAATTATCATCACTAATAATATTTTCTTGTTGCTAATACTTAAAATTAATTAGCAACGACAAGTTCTCTATCACTAAAGCCATCACTAATGGTCATAATTTTTTTAAGTTATAATTTAATATTATTTTTTTTTAGATCATTTTTTGGGTGGTTAAAAATCAATATTAGATTTTAGTAAATTTTTTAGCTTAATTAATTTATGGATCAACATTTAATTAATTTAAATTTAATTTAATTTAATTAGGCTTGACTTAGTTTAAGCCTAATTAGGTTTTAATATTTCAAGTAAGATTTAGATTCAAAGTCTAATTGAATTAGGTTAGATAGGATTTTGAATTAGATTCAAACTAAATCTAAATAAAAAATTATTTTATCTAGTTAATTTAAATCTTATTAAGTTTAATTAGACTTGACTTAATTTAAGGATAATTAGATTTTACAATCCAATTAGGACTTGGATTCAAAGCTAATTGAATTAGGTTTGATACGATTTCGAATTGGATTCGAATCGGATTCGAATTAGATTCGAATCGAGTTCGAATTGGATTCGAATTAAATCTAAATTTAAAATTATTTTTTAAATTGATTTAAATTAATCAACTCTAATTTAATTAATTTTGATTTAATTTGAGGCTAATTAAATTTTATAATTCATGTAAGATTTGGATTCGAAGCCTAATTAAATTAGATTTGATAGGATTTTGAATTAGATTTGATTCGGATTCGAATTGGATTCAAATGTAATCATGGATGAAGTTTTAATTGATTTAAATTAGATTTAATTTAAGTAGGCTTGACTTAATTTGAGGCTAATTAGATTTTATAATTCAAGTAGGACCTAGATTCAAAGTCTAATTGAATTAGGTTTGACAGAATTTCGAATTAGATTTGAATTGAATTTGAATCAAACCCAAATTAAAATATTTTCTCTTAATTAATTTAAATCAGCTTAAATTTAATTAGGCTTGACTTAATTTGAAGTTAATTAGATTTTACTATCCAAGTAGAACTTTTATTAAAAGTCTAATTAAATTAAAATTGACATAATTTCGAATTAAATTCAAATTGAATCCAAACTAAAAATTATTTTTTTTAATTAATTTAAATTAGCTTAAATTTAATTAGACTTGATTTAATTTGAAGGTAATTTGGTTTTACTATCTAAGTAGGACTTGGATTAAAAGTCTAATTGAGTTAAAATTGATAGGATTTTGAATTAGATTTGAATTGAAACTAAATTGAAGACTAATTTTTCTTAATTACTTTAAATTAGATTTAATTTAATTAATTTTTATTTAATTTGAGACTTATTTGACTTTATAATATAAATAGGACTTAGATTCAAAGTCTAATTAAATTAGATTTGGTAGGATTTTAAATTAGAATCGAATCGAGTTCGAATTGAATTCGAATCGAGGTCAAGATATGTTCTTGATTAGACAAATATACTGTTGCTAATTTCATCACCAATAATATTTTTTAAATATTTTTTAAATTTATTATTTTTAAAAATTATTAATGATGGCATGATTTTCATCTCTAATAAACAAAATTCATCATCGCCAATATGTATTTTATGTTTAAATATTATAAAAAATTAAAAAATTTTAAATAATTTTAGCAATGGTTTACACCATTGCTAATAATCAAGTAGCCATCGCTAATAGTTAATTAGTAGCGATGCTAAGATCTGTATTGCTAATAATCTAAATTCATCATCACTAATAATATTTTAATATTTAAATATTTAAATATTTTATATTTTTTAAAATGATACTTGTCATTGCTAATAATAAAATTGATATTGCTATATATTTTTTTATTAGTGTTATGATGATAAAAATTTATTAGTGATAAAATTTTTTTTTATCATTAATATTTTATTGATATTCAATTTTTTTTGTAATGCATTGAGCATCCAAATTTTTTTGACTAGATTATTTTTTATTAATTTACATGACTTTGACTTTGGAAATTAATCTTAGTACTCCCACCACTAATTATCTTACGGTATCTTCTCCATGTGAGCCAAGAAAAAAACTAAACAGTGTCTAACTTCGTATCAAGATGACACGCAGTTGTCCTTCTTTAAAAGGCCCAAACATTGCACCAACGTACTTTTATGATTTGCATGCAAGTGTGTTCCAGGGAAAGCAAATTGAAATGAAATGACGTATATTGTATGAGAAAGTGACCATATATAGAGAAATATAGTATCATATTTAATTATTTTTGAATGGGTCATGTGAAAGTGTGGCTTAAGTCTATAGAATCTCCTATTGCATTTAAAAAAAAAAAAAGATTTTTGCTGATATAAAATTTACCTATACAATATTTTGTATAGGTAAAAAGAATAATTAGTTATACATAGAATAAAACATTGGAAAAAGAGACATTATCAGCTATGCATAAAAATATACATCATAAAAAATAATTATCAACATAAATATACCGTCAGTAATTTAATCAAAATATAGATAATGGATGATCTTAATTTTTTATTTAAATAAAATATTTACCAATATAAAATTTACGTAGGCAATAAAAATTATTATCTATGCAAAAAAAAGTAGATAATTAATCTAATTACCTACAGTATATTTACATTAGCAAATAATTTTCTTCTTTATTTATTTTTTTATTTTAGAAAAATATTTGTCAATGTCATATTTGCATAGGAAATAAACCTTATTGTCTACACAAAAAGGAAAGCGTAGGCAATTAGAATACTTTTCTACGCCTTTATAGGGTCTAAAAATATTTTCATATTTTTCAACATAAAATTTGCATAGACAATTAGGCTTATTTCCTACGAAAGGATAAACGTAGGGAATTATCATTATTTTCCATGATTAAGTTGTGTCGGAAAATATTTTATCAAAATAAATATTTGCTGATACAAAATTTGCATAGGGATTATGTCATTGCCTATGCTATCTACTTACGTAGTAATTTACCAATGCCACATTACTGTCAAAAAATATTTTTAATTTTTATTAAATTATTTACATTTTTTTATGCTTCCTTATCATCGCAATAAGCTTAATTGTCTACAAAATCGGGAAGCATAGGCAATTAGGTTATTGCCTATGTTTTTCTTGCTTCAAAAATAGTTTTATTATTAATTTTTTTATTTTCATAAATAATTTATCATTATCTAAATAATTTATAAGTATAATTTTAGAATATAAAGTCCATCTTAATCATTCATTATCTAAATAATTATTGTTAGAGTATCGTCATAAAAGTCCACCTCGATCCGATAGCTCTAGCTATGTTGATCAACAAAATTTGATTCCAACAATCATAAACAATCATATGATAATTTGATAGATAGAGACCACCAATAGATCCAAAAACTTACAACGATAATTTTAGTGATATTTATAGCACACTATCAAAATTTTATTTCAATCGGACATCATTATCATAATCAATTTAGTGCAGAATGATTTTGACCATTAAATAAAAAATGCATGATCAAAAGGTCAAACAATATCCGATTGTAGAGCAATTTTTTAGATAAATGATCTTTGCTACTACTTTGATCGTTTGTATGGTGATGATCATAAAATTTAGATTTTACATATATGAGTGATCCGAAACTATATGTCTCTTAATACTCATTAATTCTTAAGATCCTTAAGTAATTATACTTATATTTTTTGTAAAATCTACTTAACATGCATGATTCATACATGCACGGTCTGAATTTCTTGATCACCACCATACAAATGATCAAAGTAGTAGCAAAAATCGTTTATCTAAAAAATTTTCTTATAATTGGATGTTGTTTGGCCTTTTGATCATGCATTTTTATTTAACGATCAAAATCATTCCACACTAAATTGATCATGATAATGATATCTGATTGAGGTAAAATTTTGATAGTATGCTATAAATATCATCGAAATCATCGTTGCAAGTTTTTATATCCATTGGTGGTCTCAATCTATCAGATTATCATATAGTCGTTTGTAGTTGTCGAAATCGAATTTTCTTATCAACATCACTAGGGCTACTGAATCATGACAGACTTTTGTGACGATACTCTAATAATAATTATTTAGATAATGAATGATGAAAATGAGCTTTAAATTTTAAAATTATATCTATTAATTATTTAGATAATAGTAAATAATTTATTAAAATAAAAATATTAATTAAATTTTTTTTGATGTAATAAAAATGTAGGCAATAAGCTAATTGCCTATGCTTTCTTGTTACGTAGGTAATAAGCTTATTGCCGATGATAAAAAAACAACAAAAGATATTTTAATAAAACTAAAAGATAATAATAAAAAGTAAAACTTTTTAATGATGTAAAATTAACATCGATAAATATTATTTTTGATGAATAGTTTGCATAAAAAACATATTTTTTAATTTTTTTAATTTTAATAAAATATTTTTAGACTCTAATATAGCTTAGTTTAATATATTGGTTACTAAAATTAAAATAATAAAATAAAAAGAAAAATATTTTTTGATGCAATGTTTCCATAGGCAATAAGATTTATTCCCTACATTTTCTATTTACATAGCTAATTAGGATAATTTTCTATGATATGTTTTCGTTGATAAAATTTTATTAATTTTTAACTTGTAAAATTTTCTCCAATGCTACTTTATCGTAGGTAAATATTTTTCCCAACATTAGTTCTTTCATTGATAATTATTTTTATTTCCTATATTTTTCATTTATGTAGCTAATTAGGATAATTTTCTATGCAAATTAGCATCAATAAAATTTTATTAATTTTTTAATTTTGATAAAATATTCTGCAATGCTATTTTTATTAGATGAGTATCCTAGAAGTCTGATTGGTTGATACTTATAATACACTTTCTAAGAGTATTTTTATAATTTTAATTTAAAAATTAATAAAAGATTACTTTTTATCATATTGTGCGTAAAGTATCTGTGATATATTCTTTGAATTAATAGGCATGAAAATTCATATTTTTAAGAGTTAAAAATTTAAGAAATTAATTTTCATAATTAACTCATAAAATGCTCTCAATCATAAGATTATCATGCGGATGGTAATCGATCGGAATATCGGTGTATGATTGCTTTCTTAGGATAGATGAGTCTTGAGTCTATAGTATGGAGACATCGGAGTGAGAGTACAAGTACTTATTGAGAATGAGGACACTGAGTGTGACCATCTCGAGCAGTCATAAGAGAGTCTACCTTCTCGTCAATGACTACGCTCGATGCTATAGTTATGTATTTAGTTCTAAGGCCCGAGGTGCATCGGTAGTCACCTTGAGTGTATTATAGTTTGACAACACCATAACTCAGTCTTCTGATCGTTCGAAATGCTGAGATGTATGTTGACTATAGTATGTTCATTATAGAAACTGGATCGCACCAAGAT